>JBBPBX010038389.1:0-24637 GCA_038048925.1 Garcialebias charrua
TTTTCATCCAACCACGCTCATTTATGGTTATTCAGTCCCACAATATATTCATTACTTCAATGTCATTACACTTTGTATCCAAGGAGCCACAGTCCTCATCATTCTTGCAAAACTCCCCAGCCTGCACACACTCCCACCCTCTGTCCACAGAATTATAATTCACGTAGGCTGCATGGATGCATCCTGTCATCACTCCAAAACCACCAGAACTGAGTTTAACAAACTTCTGGAATTTATCAACACCTGTGTCAAACAAGAGTTCATAATCTGAAGGACAAAAATTTAAATTAAACTTATCTTTCCTAGTGAGTTACAGAAGTTCTTATGACAGTCTGTGCATGTACCAGTAAATATATCACAGTAAAACTGCTTACAATAGTCTTTTGAATTAAACTTGTTGATGATGTGTTTTTGTTTGTTAGAGCATTTTGATAAATGGACAGTATTGAAGTGACTGTTCTGATGATATGTCAACAAATATTTAAACAAATATACCAGAAAGTTTCTATTTCTGAATTCCTGGATAATTTGGTGTAGAGGAATACATTTTCTATACATTTTCAATCTTCCATCTCCCGTTTACAGCTTGTACAGAACTCTGCCGCCCGCTTTTTGACCAACACACGAAAATATGAACACATCACTCCTGTCCTGTCCTCTCTACACTGGCTCCCGGTTCAGTTCAGGATACAGTTCAAGCTGCTGCTGTTTGTTTTCAAAGCTCTGAATGGACTTGCACCTCTGTACATCTCAGAACTTTTGAAAGCCCATCAGCCCGGCAGAGATTTACGATCTGCCAGTCAACACCTGCTGGAGGTGCCTCGCTCAAGGTACAAACAATGGGGAGACCGGTCATTTTCTGTTGCCGGCCCAAAAGCCTGGAACAGTCTCCCCCTTGAGCTGCGTGCCACCTCTGATCTGACTCTGTTCAAAACCAGACTGAAGACCCACTTGTTCAAAAAAGCTTTCAGTGTGTAACTTTTATTACTTTTGGTATTTTAGTATGTAGCATTTTTATTTCCATTGCCTTCTTTTATTGCTGTTGTTTTTTTATTCTATTTTCACTGATTTATTGTACCGGTTTTATATTTTCTGTCCTGTTAAGCACCTTGGTCAATGCAAGGCATTGCAGGAAGGTGCTATACAATGAAAGTTTATTATTATTAAGTTTATTATTCTAGTTGACTTTGAACAAAACATGATGCTGTAACAAGCTGTGAAGAAGAGCAAGATTTTAAAAAATCTGAATGGTGGACAGCTTGACTGCAGGATCCAAACAGTTCCTAACACAGCTTAGCTCCACACTTCACTTTAGACTGCAGTAAATAAATACATACCTGTGTAACCCTGACGTTTGGTTTGATACCAGAGAGCTGATGAATCGCTCACCCAGGAACTCTTCTCAGCTTCACAACATTTATTAACATGAACTTCATCTGTAACAGAAAAAAAACATGTGGTTGGTGGTGGTCTGACATGTAGCTCCTGCCCCAACTCTGAGAACGTCAGGCAGTAAAACAGTCGTCAAGCCAGTCTCCACTTCCAAAATGACAGTTTTGCTGTGCACACAAACACTATGAATTACGGTAGTAACATTTGTGAGATGTTTTCAAAATAAAAGCTGTGAATGACATCATTCTTGCTATGTTATAAAATGATTTTTAATGTCCACCTGGGAATATGGATCCATAATATTTTTACTTTTGTCACTGTTTTGTGTGGTCATTTGTTTGTTCGTTATGTGAGAAGTTTAATTTGTTTTCCATGAAGTTTCCAATAATACTAAAACAAAACCATAAAGTTTCCAGAGACCAGTCTCTCTTCAGGCTGACTGCTGAACACCTCCAGATGTTACTGACCAATTTTCACCAAGATCTGATGTGGAATTTGAAAATTTAAGCCTCATAAATGTATCTATTTTCTTTTCCAGTGAACACTTTCCATTATTTAAAACCAAACTGTTTTAAAGACTAGTCTCACATCACGACAGAGGAACACCCCAGATCAGTTATAAAATGCAGCATATTCTTTTTATTCCTTTTAAAAATGTCCCTCAAACATTTAACGTTTTATTCATATTAAATTTAAAATAAATTTATTTTTAAAGACTTTGAAGTAGCATAAATATTTAACCCAAAAAAAAAAAAACAGAGAACTTTTCAAAGACATTATAGTTATACACTTTTTTAATACTATCCATTGCAATAACCCTGAATTGGCTTGTTTTCACCTTATTTACTATAATTTCCTTCTATAAGCTGCTACTTTAGTCTTGCACTTTGCACCCCGTGGTTTATATGCAGGAGTGTCTTATTTATGTATTTTTTCCCATCATTTTCAATATTAATATTTTATTTTGAAGGACTTCCTGCCATCTCAGTAGCTTCCTGCCACTGACTAATATTTTCTTTTGACAGAGCTGGGCGCTCGTGGCTTCCAGCACCCTGCCCCTCATGGGGGCAGGTGTTTGTGACTCAGACAGAATGCCCTCAGGTAATCAGATGTTCAAGGTCTTTTGCTCACGGTTTCAAATTGCCTACCATAACTCCACCCACAATGTCATCATGTGACCAGAAGTCTAACCTGAATGACCAATGAGGTACTCTCGAGGACCACCCCCCAAGACAGACGTGCAATAATTTCTTCAGATCGTTCCCGTGTTGTGTATCATATTTTGTGCTTCATGCACAGACCTGTTCATTTGTTCGGTGATAAAGTAAAATGCACAGAGAATTTCTTATGATGCAACTTTCATGATAAAACCATCGGCTGTCGAGTAGGAAACAGATCTGCTGCTCGTAGCTGCATTATGTTGATGGTCAGGATTGAAGACGCAAAAGCAGTCAAGTCTGTAACGTGTTTTAATAAAAGAAAATTTGCATTAAAATACCGGGATCTCCTACATCCGAACACGAGGCAGCGAAAGGAGCTTCCGTCCTCCCCTTTCCATCCATGAGAGTACAGCAGTGGACAAGTCGTCAGATTTATTTTTAAACAAGTCAGTCAAGACTGGTACATATTTAAATAAAAGTTTTTTTTAAATTCTGTGTATGTTAAATACTGTATGTGTTTAAATACCAGTATCTCATTTAAGCTTAAATGGGCATTAAAAAGTGCAGGAGACAACGGGAGGGAGAAAAAAATAACAGGGAGAGAGGGCTGTTCTTCCTCATATGAGCAGTGCTGAGCAGAAATAATGTCAAATTTATTTTGAAAGAGACAATCTTGAAGTCTGAGTGTGTTTAAAGCAAGCTATATTCTGTAAAACTCCATCTGCTGGCTGATTCTTGTACTACAACAAAGCTGCACATTACGCTGGAGCAGTGTGAGGGCACAGATTCTGATGATGAACGATCGATGTCCACAGCTAAATAACCGGAGCGTCATTTATGTATGAAATTATGATTTATCTTTTATTTAATAAGTTCAGCATAGAGACAGGTGCGTTCTAAAGTCAGACAATTACGGTAGTTGTAAATGCAGTTCTTTCTCTGCAAAAGCTCTTTTTTATAAAGCTCGACACACATTACATTTACTGGTAATATCTGTTTTGTTTGTGCTAACTTTCTAACATAAAGACAAATATTCATTTTTTTCTGAAACATTTTCAAAAGCAATGCGACAATGTTAAGATAAATATGAACAAACCATTTTGTCCTCACATTAATGAACTTTTGAAAAATATTTCTAAGAAAAAGAATCCTACACTTTGAAATTACAGAAATGAATCTTTTGTTTGTTTCACAAACACACCTGAATATAAGCCGTGCACACTAAATTTAAAAGGAGAATTAAAATTTTACATAAATAGGCCAAACTTGTCAATAAGCCATGGGTTTTCATGTTGTAACATGAGATATTTACACAGAAAGATTTTTATTTTATTTTAATACGTACCAGTAACACGCACAAATACAGTAAAAAATTAAATTAAATTCTGAACAGTGCCTGTAACACGACTGATAAAAACAAAAATACAGTAGTCTACTAGGAAGTCATTGCTCGCTAACCCCCAAGAGAGACGTGTACTTGGGCAGCTATGTGAGCGCCTGGGTGTGATGAAGCTAAATGTTTTGGTGGCATGAAGCTCGTTAGCCCATCAACAACAAAAATCCCTAAATTAGCAGCAACCTTGCATAAGCCACGGTGTTCAAAACCTGTGAAAAAAGGGGGAGTGACCTTGAAAAAAGTAGCGTCTTATAGTCCGTAAATTACGATACTTCAAATAAAATGTTTAAAAAAACTAAAATTGTCAATATTTTCTTTAGATGACACTTTTTAAATTGTTCTACAGTATTCCCTTGTTTATCATGGGTGTTTGGGACCACGCCCACCCACGATAAGTGAAGAACCGTGAAGTAGAGATGCAGTAGTCCAAGTTTAGTTTAAGTTTAGTAAACTTTGTCATGTCATGCGCCAGGCTGTAATCACACTCATCACATGTCACTCCCAATCTTCCTCCTTAAATAAACAATTTAAATTTAAATACTGTAGCATGTAAAACTTGGTTAAATGTTTCAAATATGTAGAACCATAAAAATGTGATGATCTTAGATGTAAAGATCTAAAGAACAGAAAGATGTTTTGAAACACTTCTAGAGAATGAACATAGATGTGAAGAACACAACAGACTGTTCAAACTGTTCTCTCTGACATTTGATTTGATTTTACTGGTGAAATGTTTGAGAACCAGTTCTCATTTACAAACTGGACCCAGCATGTTCCAGGAGTTCTTCATTCAAGACTCAGAGCTGCTCGTGGAACCATTTCTCACGTGTCTCACCAGATCTGCTAAATAAGTTAGAAATATCATTGATTTGGGTGAAAATTATTCTTTATTTATCCTTTACATTCTCAAATGATGTTATGAAATTAGTGATTGATATGAGTCAAAGTCTCTAAAAGTAATATTTGTAAGTAAATCTATTTTTTGGGAGTCAACCTATTCAAGATGGCCACCACAGCTAATTGAAGCAAAAATCACAAGTTCTGAGTCTGTCAGATACTGAAGTGCAACTGATGTGGCAGTAGCTGAGAGTCATCCTCAAAACATATTTCAAGAGGTAACAGATCACAAATGATCTCCCAAAATAACCTGAGATTGTTCATAAGGTCATCTGTACAGTTTGACTCAAACATCTAAAACTACATCCACTATGACCAGATGTTCTGATGATTTCAAGGAATGTTAGACCTTTAATCTCCTTAACACGTTCAACTTTAATGAATTTACACTATTTTATAAGTAACTCTCACCATAAAGCTGTTAGTAATATCTGAATGTAAAAAATGACTAAATAATTTAAAATGATAAACATCATGACATAAAGCTGCTTCCTGTAAGTTCTTCCATTGGTGTTTGCTTTGATTGTGGATTTCTGTGCACACAGTGCACGGTTCATCAGAAACCAAACATGGAGCCAACTACAGGTAACCCCCGACCTACGGCGCCCACGACCTATGGCAACCCGGACCTACGAACATATCATATTTAATAATTTAATAAAAATATGAAGAAAAAAAAAAAATCGCTTTTTTTTGTGCGTGTGTTTAAATGTTATTAATTTCATGTGTACAACACTTTGTTGCAGCTGTGGTTGTTTTAAAGGCTTTATAAATAATATTTTTAATAAAAATTATAAGTTTTTATCATAATTGCACAACTTCCGGCCGTTCCAGGAAATGCCCCGGCAGCCATTTTAGGTAGGTCTGTTGTCCCGGCAGCTGGCTGTGAGGACTGTGTTTGTTCCAGGATTGCCTCATATGGATAAATTACTGGCTGGAATCGCTCTGTGAACGTCTCAGGCTGGAGCAGCAGCCGCGGATCGATCACCGATCGCTCAGTCATCGCGCCGGACCGCCGCCCGAACACCAGCTCATGGCCTGGCTAACACGCAGCTAGCAGAAGCTAACACAGGCCTCGAGCAGCTGCCGTGGTTCGCTGCTCGGCCTGACAACATCAACGCATGGCAACCTAAGATGTCGGCTTTGACCATCTCAAAGTAAGAAATTATATTTTTATTTATTCTGTATTAATTAATTATTTTATTCTGTAATAATTTTACAGTATTGAATGTGCTGTGCTGAATAGCAATGTTTAACATTACTGCACACTACTGTACATGCTGTACAGTTACTGTGTGTGTTTATGGATGAATGTGTGGTGTAATGTGTTAGATAAGTGTTTGTAAATAAAGTTATGTGCATGTTTATGGCCCAGTATGTCCGCTTGTTCAGTCTCATGCCGATAAATGTGTGTGCGGCGCTCCGTTAGCGTTATTTCTGCGACGTACGAACGAAATCAGGACCTACGAACAAGACGTTATTTTCACCCCCCGGGCTACGGTAGAATCGACCTGAGAACGGTCCTTAGGTCTGGAACTCATTCGTAGGTCGGGGGTTCCCTGTACTGTAATGAAGTAACATGGAGCCAGACAAAACACTCAGAAGAAACATATTACAATTAAATATGACATATTTTACATTCACACAGCAATACTTTACACAGCTGTAGTAGAAACGTAGTTTTTGAGGGAACTGTGTTGCTGGATCCACATTTATCCAGTCAGGTAGTGTTCTAGTGTTTAGTTTGATACAAAGAACATTTCTGACTGGATTCACCTGCATCTTGACCTTAAAGCTTCAAACAGATCATTGTTTCATTTATTTACACACAATTCTCTTGAAGAGTCAAATGTGATTGTGAACTTTATCACTTATTTGAATTACATTCAGTCTTTTCAACAACTTCTTCCGGCACTCGGCAAGGCAGGTCGCATATCTTTCTGCTCTTCCCTCCCTAAGTTTTTCCTACTCCCTGCTTGCTTTTCGTCTCGTCTGCGACCCTTCAGCGCTCACTCGAACCAATATGGAATTAATCAATTGGGCTGTTTCTTCAATGGATAAGATTTTTTCCACGAAGCGGACCGTGTCAGGAGAAGCTGTCTGTCCCTCCGACACACACGCGGCTGGATACGTGCTGGACTCGTGGGGTCAGTGGCAGCCCATGTGTCTGTCCGTTCTGAGTGTCGAAGACGTGGAGGATTTGTGGATTATTGGATTATTGGTAGCAACTGCTCTGTTTTTTGGCGTAACCGGAGTTGTTTGTTATCGGAAGCTGAGGGAGGCTTCGGCGGCTATCAGAGCGCTGTCGGGACTGCCTGATCAGCAAAATTCTCTGAACCGGGTCGTGGGCTCCTCATCCCAGCTGCTGTATGAGCTCAATCGCACGATTGGTGCAGTGGTGGACCACCGTGCACCTGCTGTCCGTTTTGGGACTTGTTTGCAGCCACCCAGGATCGATCAAGGGACAGGTGGAAGCTCATGAAAGCGGGGCAGAGCAGAACCACATATTTGGATTTCTTTCGGCCATGAAACAGCACCCACAGACTTGGAGGCGGCAGTGGAAAAGAACACTGTGGTCTATTTGGATAACAAACGAAACATTATCTGGCTTCTGCACATGTCCTTGACAAGCGGGCTGTGGGAATCCATTCTCCTAGAGTGAGGAGTTGAAGAGCCCCCCCCCCTCCCCCTCCCCAGAGATTTCTGTGAGGCTTCGGATAACACCCAGCTGCACACCTGCTGAACTTTGTGTTTGTCTGAAATTAATCATGGACACAATCTCCTTGCCTGCCGTATTTCCTTTGTTATTGTACCTAAATGTGCTCTGATATGGTTTTTACTGAATCACGCGGTGTCTTGAAGACAAAATGTGATTCATCTTTTTTTAATATCAATGCTGTGAATCCCAGTGTTTCTGCCTGTTTTTCCTGCTTTTGACCTTCATCTGGAGACAGATTGGGCCTGGCCGCGCTAAGAGCATATCAATGTGTTGAATAAACATGTCGTGTGTTGATAAAACATATCGTGTGTTGATAAAACATGTAATATGCTTTGTTTTGCTGCAGCTTTTGCACTCATTTCTCTTCTGGATGCCTGCAATACATACTTACGTTGTAATCGGTGGAAATTGATGCAATGTTAATAAAACTCCTTGATTCCTTGATTCCTTGATTCATGTCTCAGCTCAACAATCAGATATTATTTGTCTCCTATTCACCTTCTTAACAACCTTTGTAGTTTAAAATATTATTATCTTCAAAGTGAACACTTTCTAGTCACTTACTTGTTTAACAATAAAGAATAAGTCTATTAGAAATTTGAAATCAAAACTTCAGGACCAAACCTGATGCAGTCAGTATCTGTTGACCCATTCCTCTTTATTTATGATTTCCAGTTTTGATCTTTCAAAACTGATGGCTGGAACATCTGGAAAGTCTTCATCACTTCTCTGACAATCTAAAAAATATATAAACCATAAGAAAAGGTACAAACAGTTAACAAGTAACAAAAGTCCTACAGATGAAGTTTCACAAACTTTAAAGTTAAAAACTATCACAACAACGTCCCAGCAGCTATTTCCATCCTTTTGGAGCGGCTGCAGCACGACGCCTCCTTTCTATTTAACGTCCACACAATCACATTTTTCTGACACGCTCTCCTTAATGTCAGCTCAACTCTGTTGCAGCTTTTAATACAATTAGTAAATATTTTAAACAAGTTGTTCAAGAAACACAAGTTGTAGGAACTGATTTGAACATCACCAGGTAAATATTCTAATTACAATTAAAAGAACAATTGATGAGCAACATTTAAATAAATTGTACTGATTTATTTTCTATTAGACTTTAACAGTGAGTGTGATAACTGACTGCATTTTAATAACATGAACGTTATGATCAGTTGACTTTAGATAAATGTGGTTTTTAAACAAATCAAAACCAATTAATCGTTTGAAGGAAATGAAGTGTCTAATGATTCAGAAAATCTATTTTATAAAAGAAGAGAAAGCTGTAGAAACATTTGATGTTTAATAAATGTAGCAGGACGACTTCAACTGTTCAAAAACGTTGTAGGTCCATAACACAAGGAGCACGTGTCGTCCTTACTCTGGCATGATATGTCGAACTCAAGTTGTTACTGAATCTCTTTCAAAATGATCAGGAAGAAGTTTGAATATTCATTTAGTTTCAGTAAAAAAACATTTATGTGTAATGTATGCATGTTCCTGAATAAAACTTGAATAAAATGTGCATCTGTCCTTCATGGTCATAACAGCAACTAAAATCATTTTAAAACCAGTTCACCGTTTATAATTCAGATTTATACTTTTCTCCTCTGTCTGTTAATAAATACTTACCTAAATGTTTTTGCAGGTTTTGAATTGTCTTCTGCTGAACTTGATCCACCACAAAGACTGTGTGGTTCACAGAGTTTCTGCACAAATCAAAATATGAAACTTTAAATTAAAATGTTCTGAGATAACAAGAAGTATA
The DNA here is from genome assembly GCA_038048925.1 of Garcialebias charrua. Lineage (NCBI taxonomy): Eukaryota > Metazoa > Chordata > Actinopteri > Cyprinodontiformes > Rivulidae > Garcialebias > Garcialebias charrua. The sequence continues at coordinate 9,339 of JBBPBX010038389.1, forward strand.
ATTTTTATACACACTAACCAGAAACCTCCAGTGATTTTGGTCGACATGGACAAATAACACAAAGCTCTTGTAATTCTCAAAATTTAACAGTAAAAAGAAACAATTGATGTTAAAGGTGCAGTCTGCAGTTTCTGTAGTGCAGTCTGTAAGTTTTCTAAAAATATATTTTTAACATATTTCTTCACTTTGTCACTATCTCCTGACAGACTGATGTTAGACAAAGTAATCTTTGAAAAAACTATAGTCCCCTTGCTTCTCCAGGTGTTACTAAAAGCATTTCTAAAAAGCCACAGTGACCCGCCGTTAACCAGCCAATAAAAACAGAGTTTTTAACCAGCCAATAAAAACAGAGCTTGAATTTGAATTTCAGCAGAGCAAGGGGGAGCAAAGCCATATATGGCTCTGAGGGGGAGGGATCAGAATGCTTTGCCTGTTGAACATTTTTCTGTGCTGCGTTCTACAGAAACTGCAGACTGCACCTTTAAAATGCTATAAATGTCATTTCTGAAATTAATGTATAATTTTAACTGTTATTTTTTCCAAAATGATAGTCAACTTGCAGCTCCTGTAACCCCACACACCTGCTCACTTCCTGAAGTGAAATGCCTACAAAAACCAGCAGCAGCAGAAAAAAAATTATAACCTGCTGTTTACTGGAAATAACTTTGGCTTCTCTGAAGACAAACCGCTAAAATATAACGTTTTAAATGGCTAAATTGGACGGATCGCGTTTGTATCTTGTCCATTGTATTCAATGTGCGCATTTGAGGCGAGTCTGTGTCTGACGTCATAATAACGCGACGGGAAAATCCGTATTTATCATGTAAAAAAACGGCGCTAATTTTAAACTATTTTTGAGAGGAATTTTAATTAATTTAACATTGTTTTAGCAAAAACGATCAGAGGTCAATCTTAATATATATATATATGTTGTGCCATTTTATGGAAAGTTAAAAGATGATGTCAGGGGAGCTTTAAAGCATTACTGGTAAACATAAAAATGTATTGTTTTAAATTAAACATTTCTGTTTTTTCTTGAACTATGTTGCATTTCAACGAGACAAACTTTCTGCACAGTAATGATGTGATTTGTGGTAAAGTCGTACTTACCCTCACTGTTTCTACAACATCCTGAAGAACGAGCAACAAACACAGCAACTTAGGGAAAATTACATGGAAAATGTCCAACTTTGGAGGGCCTTTATTTTGAAATTACACATGAGATCTTGGTGACATTTGGTGAGCAACATCTGGAGATGTTCTACAGTCAGCCTGAAGTGAGACTGGTCACTGGAAACTAAGAGTTTTGTTTTAATATTAATGGAAACTTCAGGGGAAACAATCATTCTCACATAATGAACATACAAATAGCCACAAAACAGAGACAAAAGTTAAATATTATGGATCCATATTCACAGGAGGACATTAAAAATAATTTCTGAACATAGACCAGCAAGAATGTCTTCAATCATCTAGAGCAGACCTGCTCATTACGTCGATCGCGATCGACCGGTCGATCGCGGAGGCATTACTGGTCGATCGCAGCGTGACATTATTATTATTTTTTTTTTCCCCACAGCGTGACATTAAAAAATTGTCAGCCAATGAAACATCCCGTTACTTGATTGACATGCAGGGCAACCAATCAGATGACAACTGAAAACATCCCGCCCCTTGATTGACATTCACGGCAACCAATCAGATGAGAGCTTTAGGTCACGCTCATGCAGCTTCTAAAAACAATGGCGCGAAGGTGGAAGTTGAACGCAGCAAAACATACTAAGCGAAAACAATCAGATTTCGGACTGTTCATGGAAAATACGACATCGACTTCCCACCGAAAAGCCAGCTGAGAAAGAGAAAGGTGGAGGAACTAAAATCCCTGTTCGGACAGCAGCAACTTCAAAAGCGATTTGCCGCCACCATCTTCCGGGTGAGTGACGCTGTGATGTTTCTCTGCACGCTTAAACATACTGGTTGGGAGCTGACGTGGCTTTATTATTAAAATCATACGAGACACTTTTCATACAGAATAACCTCCTTGACTACTCTCCGTTCTCTGCACGTTTCCCTGTCCCGCAGCGCGAGCGTTTGCATAACACACTTTCGCGCTGCGTTCAGGGACAGTCGGTAAAATACACCGCTGTAAATCTCTCCGTACCAAAAGAGACATTTTTATGCCTTTGTTCACTAAATTAAACGTGTCTGGAGCCATAACAACCTGCTACAACTGTGGTTATCAACTGGTGGCCTGTGGACCACTTTAGATTTGCTGGAGGGGGCTTTTAGAAATGACATTTATTAAAGTAAAAAATATCTAATGATTTTTTTTTTTACATTTATTAAAGTAAAAGACCAGATTCTTATAAAGAAGGGGGTGGGGATCAGTTTCATTTCATTTATTCATTTGTATAGCACTTTACACAACCACGGTGATGGTGACTAAAGTGCTTAACAAAAAACAGTGCAGTACAGTAAAAGACAACAGATTAAAAATCAAGAAAACACAACATAATAGCAAAAATAAAACCAGAAATGTCACCACATATTTAATTACTAAAAGCCAGTTGGAATAAAAAAGTCTTAAGCTTCGATTTAAAAAGGCCAAGTTCAGTAATCTGACGTAGCTCAAGCGGGAGCGTATTCCAGAGTAGAGGTGCGGCCGCAGAAAAGGCACGGTCACCCCAACGTTTATATTTTGTCCGTGGAACAGAGAGCAGGAGCTGTCTGACCTCAGAGACCTGGAGCGGGCAGGGAAACTTAACAACTCTGTTATATTTCTACCATATATTTTTAAAATAAAATTTAAAAAATCTATATTGCTGTCACCATCACCCCATTTGGTCCCTACGGTCGACCAGGTGCCCATGGGCACCACGTTGGTGACCCCTGATTTATTACATGTGTTGTGCAATATTTGCTTATTCAGTTATGCAAGGTACATCAACATAGGTACATTGTACATAAAAAGAATCCTTAATACATTTGAAGATAATTATATGTTTTGCATTTTTGTATTGGGTAGATCTTTTGGACTTGTTTTTTTTATAAGTAGCTCGCATGCTGAAAAAGTGTGAGCACCCCTGATCTAGAGTCAAAACATGAAAAACACATTGGAGTTTTTTATTTATTTAACTTAACAACACAAAAAGTTCTCTACTCTTTGGATATGGGGGCAACATTCAAACTTTTAGTGGAAACAGCTGAGCAGGAATGTTGGTCCCATTACAGCTTCCAGTGCTAACATGTGTTTTATGTACAGAGTTTGTACCAACAGGAGACACACATCAGCTTTTATTTTGAAAGAACCTCGCAAGTGTGACTATCTAATTCATGGAGTTAGCGCGTGCACAACCAAACCGCGTGAGCGCTGACTTTTACAAGTGGAGGCTGCTGGACCGAAGTATAATATTGAATAATTTTACTAGAAATTACAACCATACCTGTTAGAGAACAAACATGTGGTTGGTGGAGGTCTGACGTGAAGCTCCTGCTCCTACACAGAAAAACACACACACAGTCACGAGACTAGATTATCCAAGCACGCAACGAGACGTAGCTGCTAACAGCTACACATGCTAACAGCTACACATGCTAACAGCTACATATGTTAACAGCTACAGATGCTAACAGCTACAGATGCTAACAGCTACAGATGCTAACAACTACAGATGCTAACAACTACAGATGCTAACAACTACAGACGCTAACAACTACAGATGCTAACAGCTACAGATGCTAACAGCTACAGATGCTAACAGCTACAGATGCTAACAGCTACAGATGCTAACAGAGTGAACTAACTTAAGGCTGCCCCACAGCTCTGCGTTTGGCCGAACGCCGCTCCGTGCGCGCGTTCTGTGCGCGTGCGTTCACCCGTACAGCTCTGCGTTCGTTCTCGCGTTCATTCTCGCGTTTTCGCTCCAAATTCTTGACGTCATTTGAGCAGCCACAGTACAGAGCGTTCGCTGATTGGTCATTTGCTGACACCGCTACTGAATTGATTGACAGGTCGGGGGAGGAAAAAAAGGCGAGCCGGCAGCTTCACACAGCTTCAGCCGCAACGGTGTGCTGTGTTTATATATTATTAAAAATCCAAGCATCCAAGATGGCGCCTATTGTCACGGGCTGCTGTCTAACTCGTCTCCTGAACTTTTTACTGCTGTTCATGTTCTGCCTTCTTTTCATCGACGATGCATCCTCGCTCCTGGTCTATGATCGTTCAACTCTTCTAAGTCTCCGGGACTCGCTGATCAACACACCGGCTACTGGCGAATATGGACATTTCAAGCCTCCTCCACCACCACCGTTCCTGGCTTCGATCCCAGCCTACCTACAACGCAACGCGACCACGCTGCCACGCAACAAGCGGCGCAGAAGACGCGGAACGAGGGCAGGCGTCCTGGTGAGATTTAAAAAGTATCTGTCGTCTCACAACACGCCGACGGCTGACTTACCTCCTGAATTCAGCGTCTTTGATGTCCGCCGTTCCTTCGCTCGTCGCCACAGAAGCCTTGTTGCTATCAATCATGTCGCCAGCGACCAGTATCCATCTTGCCCCCCGGTGTGGAAAACAGTGAAGCGAGGCAGCGTTAAACAACACCTCCGCCCGCTTGCTCGAGCAGCTGAGAGTGACGTAACTGGCAGCGTTCCAGTACGTGCAGCATTGTTTAACGCCAGATCAATTACTAATAAAACTTTTATATTAAGTGATTTGATCTCAACTCATCGTCTGGATCTGTTTTTGATTACTGAAACCTGGCAGAAAATAGGAGACAACAGCTCCTTTTCTGAACTCCTCCCAAATGGCTACTCCCACCTGAGCGCTCCGCGTGGGGCTGGAAAGGGAGGGGGCCTGGCTGCTGTGTTCAGTGATGCATTCAAGTACCGTTTGTTGCCTCAGAAAAATTATTCCAGTTTTGAAAGCATGTTTTTTGTGCTGGAATCTGCTAAACCTATTTTGTGTGGCGTTTTTTATAGGCCCCCACAATACAATAAAAACTTTGTCAGTGAGTTTTCAGAACTACTGGCGGACTTGCTACCAAAGTTTGACTCTTGGCTTTTCTGTGGAGACTTCAACGTGCACACCTGCTGCCCAAGTAATCAGCTTGGATGTGAGTTTCAGAACCTCCTGGACTCTTTTAACCTGTCACAGTCGGTCTCGGGGGCCACACACACACTGGGTCATACACTGGATTTAATTATCTCCCACGGCCTACAAATACCTGCTGTGGAGATCCTGGACACCTGTATCTCAGACCATTTTCCCATATTATTTGAATTTTTCACCACTCCTGCACCAAAGGCTATTCTCCCAGCACGTTTCTGCCGCTCCATCAACCCATTAACTCCAAATGAGTTTACTGATGCCTTTAAGAGCACTGAATTCTGCTCTGCTGTCAGTCTGGACCCATCTCTACATCCTGAGGACTTCATCACCTCCTTCCATCACACCTGCACAACGATCTTGGACTCCATCGCTCCTCTCAAACAGGCATCTTCAAAAAACAGACCATCACCATGGCTCAACGAAACGACGCGAGCTCTTCGACAACGTTGCAGACAAGCAGAGCGAAAATGGAAGCGTGACCGGCTTCATGTATCTCAGGGAATACTGAGAGACTGTCTCTGTGAGTATGATAACGCTGTGAAACAGGCCAAGTCACAGTACCTCTCCAACTTAATCTCCACCAGCTCCAACCGGCCGAGGACGCTTTTCAGCACACTCCAGTCTGTCATCAATCCATCTGTCGATGTTCTGAAAACTGCCACACAGTCTACCTGTGATGACTTTCAGAGCTATTTTGTCAACAAAATAGACTCTATCAGGCAGAACATTGTCAGTTCATCCAACACCATCCTGTCATGTACCTCTACAATAACCACTGCTGTTTTTGACCAGTTTGATCTCGTCTCACTGCCTCAACTCACCAAGGTGGTTCAGCAGATGAAACCAACAAACTGTTCTCTGGACATCATTCCCTCTAAAATGTTCAAACAATGCTTTGATGTAATTGGTCCTTCTGTTTTGTCATTTATCAACAGCTGTCTAACTTCAGGTTATGTGCCATCTGCTTTCAAACATGCTGTGGTCAGGCCTCTTCTAAAAAAACCAGGCCTAGATCCTACAGCTCTCTCTAATTTCAGGCCAGTTTCCCATCTGTCATTTCTATCAAAGGTCCTAGAAAAGATTGTTTTTATTCAACTTCAATCTTTTCTAGAACTCAACAACCTGTTTGAAAAATTTCAGTCAGGTTTTCGAGCTCGTCACAGCACTGAATCTGCACTGCTCAAAGTACAGAATGACATTCTTCTGTCTCTGGATGCAAAAAACCCTGCACTGCTGGTGATGTTAGACCTCTCAGCAGCTTTTGACACCGTCGACCATCAGGTACTAATCAACCGCTTGTCTCAGCAGGTTGGCCTCCAGGGAGCTGTGCTTGAGTGGTTCAAATCTTACCTGTCTGGGAGAACTTTCTCTGTCATGATAGGCGATCTGTCCTCCTCTTCATCAACCCCTCTGACCTCCGGCGTACCACAGGGATCTATTCTAGGGCCAGTCCTCTTCTCTCTTTACATGCTGCCATTAGGATCAATCATCACACGTCATAACCTGTCTTTTCACATGTATGCAGACGATTTACAAATCTATCTGCCAGTCACTCCCAACCCCTCACTCAGTTCAAACACTCTTGTCAACTGCTTAAATGACATTAAGCACTGGCTCTCTCAAAACTTCCTCCACCTAAACACAGATAAAACTGAATGCATTTTGTTTGGTGCACCTGATGACACCAGCAACATCCTTCCCTGTCCCAGTGTTGGTTTTCCCCTCCCCCACTTCAACTCGGTGGTCAGAAATCTTGGAGTGCAGTTTGACTCCAATTTAAAGTTTGATAAACAGATCAGTTCTGTTGTCAAGACCAGCTTTTTCCAACTCCGTCTGCTCTCCAAAGTCAAGTCATTTCTTAGTCGTGGTGATCTGGAGAAGGCCATCCATGCCTTTGTGACCTCCAGACTTGACTATTGTAATGCTTTGTATCTTGGCATTAATCAATCCTCCATCTCCCGTTTACAGCTTGTACAGAACTCTGCCGCGCGCTTTTTGACCAACACACGAAAATATGAACACATCACTCCTGTCCTGTCCTCTCTACACTGGCTCCCAGTTCAGTTCAGGATACAGTTCAAGTTGCTGCTGTTTGTTTTCAAAGCTCTGAATGGACTTGCTCCCCTCTACATCTCAGAACTTCTGAAAGCCCATCAGCCTGGCAGGGACTTACGATCTGCCAGTCAACACCTGCTGGAGGTGCCTCGCTCGAGGTACAAGCAATGGGGAGACCGGTCATTTTCTGTTGCCGGCCCAAAAGCCTGGAACAGCCTCCCCCTTGAGCTGCGTGCCACCTCTGATCTGACTCTGTTCAAAACCAAACTGAAGACCCACTTGTTCAAAAAAGCTTTCAGTGTGTAACTTTTATTATTTTGTATTTTAGTATGTAGCATCTTTATTTCAATTGCATTTTTATTTCACTTGTTCAAAAAAGCTTTCTGTGTGTAACTTTTATTACTTGTGTTATTTTAGTATGTAGCATTTTTTATTTCCATTGCCTTCTTTTATCGCTGTGGTTTCTTATTCTATTTTCATTGATCTATTGTTCCCGTTTATTTTTCTTTTTATCCTGTTAAGCACCTTGGTCAATGCAAGGCATTGTGGAAGGTGCTATACAAATAAAGTTTATTATTATTATTATTATTAAAAAGTTCTAAAAAAAATTAAAAAACAGGGAGCGCTGGTCCAGCACACCAGGAAATCTGCAGAACCTCGCGCAGCCACGTTGGACCCGAGTTTAATTCGCTCGTGACAAATTCATTCATTTCCTCATTATTTCAGTCATGGAGTCAACGGAGGAGGAAGCGATCACTTGACTTTTGGCAAAAAAAAAAAAAAGATCAGATCAGGGATAGCCTGGCCCTCGCCTTCCTGCACAGCTCCGCTCAATTCTCATTTCCCTTCACTGCACAGTCTGGGACTTCTCTCATTAACAACCATTTCTCCGGTAGATTTTTGTTCGGACCAATCAGAGAACAGAAGGGACGGAGTTTTGGACCCTAACCCACGCCCCCACCTGTCCCAGCGCGCAGAGCCCTATAAAAGGGCTCTGCCAGCGCGCAGTCAGCGAGCACCGGCATGTTCTCATTCAAAGCGATGCAAAGCGATGCAGAACTGTTTTATATGTGACACAAATTTATTAATTTCCCCTTCTTAATCCCTTATCTGGAGTTTTCTTTTGTTTTTTGGGCCAAAAGTCAAGTGATCGCTCGCGCCCTCCTCCTTCTCTCCCTCCGCTGAAATGAACAAGGAAATGGCTGTCACGAGAATTAAACTCGGGTTTTACGTTGCTGCCTGAGTCCCATCAGATGTTCTGGTCTTCTGGTGAGCTGGACCAGCGATCCATGGTTTTATTTTATTTAAACGTTTTATAACATATAAACACAGAATTTCCAGCGCGGCAGCCGGCAGCAAGAGAAAAGCTTCAGGAGGCGGAGCAGTTGTCAAGTTCACCAGAGCACGGGGGGTGGCTCTGAGGGGAGGGAGCAGAATGCTTTCCCTGTTCAAAATATCCAATGGTTTTGTTCCTCAGCAGAGCCCACGCCTCCAGCAAGAATCGTTTTAAAATGGAGAGGTCCCAGACCCTAGTCTGAAGCGAAGTGAAGGACAGGGTGTGGTTTTAACCAGGCTAGATCAGGGATGAAGAAGAGGAATTTAATACATTTGTGTCACACAGTCCGGCGCCGGGCAGTTTATTGAGAGACAACGCGCCTCGCGTACGCGGTCGTAAAAATTTGAGCTTGGCGCGTTCGTGCCTGCATTCGAACGCTTGTGCCTCTGCGTACGAACAGCGTCGAGCGGCCGAACGCAGAGCAATGAGGGGGCCTTTACTCTTTACTCTCCAAGGACAAGAAGCTGCAGTGTTACAAGCCTCTGGCAGCAGCAGCTTGGAACTAAATCACAGAATAAAGTATGTGACTCACGAGAAGTCTTTTTTCATTAGTAACTGAAATAAATCACGGAGCTAAATCCAGACGTAGCTTCTCATCAGAAGGAAAACAAAGAGGCCGAGCTGGCGCCTGATTTAGCCCCAAGTGCAGCTTTTGGTGCTCACTGCATTGGAGTGGTCATTTAGGATTTCAATAAAGCTGGTAAATCTAGTTCACTTTATAGATCTGGGTCAGTCTAATGAGTCACTGAAGTAACTCGGTTCACTTGAGTCGTTCACTCTTTGTTTGTTTCGGATCAGCACAGAGAGTAAGAAGTAACTCCTTTATCTTCCAGAAAACTGCTACTAACTTGTAACAAAGTCACTGGAGAGAAAGAATAAAGACACAAACCTAAAAGATGCAGTTGATGGTTGGGACTGAAAACAGCATCTAACATGTGTCTTGCTCCGTTTGTTCCTGAGATGCAGAACTGCACTGGTAAACAAAACTGGTAAATCCAGTTCACTTTATGGATCTGGGTCAGTGTAATGAGTCACTAAATAACCCGGTTCACTTTATGGATCTGAGTCAGTCTAATGAATCACTAAAGTAACCCGGTTCACTTGAGTCGTTCTCTCTTTGTTTGTTTTGGATCAGCACAGAGAGTAAGAAGTAACTCCTTTATCTTCCAGAAAACTGCTACTAACTTGTAACAAAGTCACTGGAGAGAAAGAATAAAGACACAAACCTAAAAGATGCAGTTGATGGTTGGGACTGAAAACAGCATCTAACATGTGTCTTGCTCCGTTTGTTCCTGAGCTGCAGCTCTACTTCCAAAATCCTCAGACTTTTCTTCTTCCTCTGCTTCCAGCTGTTTGAGCCGCTGTCTCCACATCTGTTCACTTCCGGTCAGCAACATTTACAGATGTTACAGCTCAATTTAACGTTCACTTCAACTCATTTGAGCAGCAGTCGAGAGAAAAGGCCTTCAGCTCGTAGCTACGGAGCAGAACAACAAACACTGACGTGACGTCACAACTGAACAACTTCCGTTAGCAGCTGCTCTTCAAAATAAGAGCTCGAACTGAGCTGCTCTTCAACATCCTTTAGTTTCTGTGTTCCCATGGCAACTTGTCAATATTTCACTGGATTTAGACCCATCTGATGTAGTTTAAGAAGGGTTAATATTTAATCAAAGAAGTGTGATTTAAACTCTTCAAATCACTGAATCTCAGAGTTCAATCAAATAGATTTTTAATAGAAAGTTTCTCAGTTCTTCTGAAAGACATTTCTTAGTTAGACATATTCTAGAATAATAACGTTCACTCTTTGCATTTCAACAGTGGTATTTTTTCTTAAATATTGGGTTTATCTTCTCAGGTGTCAGACACTGTTAAGATATATTCATAAAAATATATAAATCAATAAAATGAACATTCATATTTCTACTTTAAAATGTTTTATTTTCAAATATAGTGTGTCAAAGCACAGTTGTGAGGAGCAGATACAGATCTATAGATCAATAGATATCAGTTGTGCATTAGAAGAAACATCTGCTGTGCAGATGTGGGGCAGATCACATCTGTGTTCAGCAGCATCCAGTTTGCCTCATGCAACAGGTCAGAGAGATATGGAAGCGGTTTTGAGACGTAATGAAAACTAAAATGGTTTAGCAGGAATGCTTTTTCATTTCAAAGTCAAGCTGCCTTTTTTGAGTCAGAAATAAAATTTAAAATGAATAAACCAAACTGCATTTTAATTTTCTTCTTCGAGACTGCTCAATTTGTAACTTAATTAAAATGATAAGTAAAATAACATTTAACATTTAATTTTCAATATATGTCTTTGTAAAAAGTGGCCAAAATTCATTTTGAAATGTCAATTTTGAAAATTAAAATGAAATAGCAGAAATGCTTTTTCATTTCAAAGTCAAGCTGCCTTTTTTGAGTCAGAAATAAAATTAAGATTAAATCATTTTCATTTTCTTATTTAACACTGCTAATTGTCATTGAGCTACAGAGCAAACTGCCTTTTCATTTTCAGCCTCCCCACCTGCGGTTCAGTGTGACGATGGACCTTACCAAGCTCCGCCCAGAAACGCCCCCTAAGCTCCAACATGGTTGCACGTCTCCCAAGCGCAGCATGAGTGTCAATGGAAAATATGGCGTCGACTGACTCTGCAGGGTATTTCTGAGTCGAATAGTGTATCAGCCATAACAATGGACAGGGGAACCAACAAGTTCATGTTATTTTTTGTTGGACGTTATCAAGTTGTTTGAGCCACGCGATGCCTCCAACAGCGTGCGCATCACCGCTAATGCTACTGTCTGATGAGGAAAACATCAGCTCACATGCTCAGCATTAATACAGCTGTGGACAGGATCACTGATGCCTATTGTCCTGCAAGGCTGGGTAAGTCAGGCATTCATGGTTTTGAGGGTTACTTTTGAAATCAGCGATTTCTATTGTTGGCAAAAGTTTGTGTGCCTTGGTCGCAAAGCTAATGCTATCTGTAATCTCCATTCATTCCTTAAGTGGTTGGTTAGCCGTTGCTGCTTTAGCTGCTAAACACGCCGACAGCGACTTTTGTGAGGGCTAACGAGCTCAGCCGTTCGGTGTGTTAGTTAAAATCCAGCCTTCGTGTCACGATTTTGTGCAGTTTTAGGTGAAATCGACAGTAGAGCTCGTTGTGTTAGCTAGCTCATGTGGAGTTAGCAGAGCTGTTTCTTCCCAACTTCCAGGACGTTCAGTGAACTGTGGCTTTCTCTCATCGTGACCGCGTGTTGTTAACTAGCAGGTTTCAAAAGCAGGTCAACCCTTCTCTGCTGGTGAAAGAAATAATTGTTCAGTTTTGTGGTCGTGCACAAGCTTTGATCCAAGCAAGGCATTCAGTTTCACATATAGGGAAACGGTGAATTTTACTTCCACAAATACGGTCAGGGTACCTGACATCTCCTGTACAGATACTCCACTGACGGTGGAGGAGCATTTTTCCAGATTTACCTGACTAAATAAAGGTTGAATGAAAATTGTTTTCACAAATATTCAATGAAAAAAACTAACAGTTAAGTACAATTAAAATAGTAATCAAAACTTTTGGAATTGTAATGATTTCTTTTTTTAAACAAAAACGTTTGTTTAAAAACTTTATTTAAAAAAAAAACTAATTTTTCTCTCGTGAACAGTTATTTTCAAAACAAACTTTTATTATTTTATTTTTATTACATGTTTGTGCTGCTGTGTGGAGTAATGTTTTTCTATGATATTAGTGCTTAGTGTATTTTTAGTTGATATTTTTCTTAGTTCACATCTTAGATGTATTACTGAACTGGGAGCCTGTGTAAATAATCTTGTTTATCACATGTACCACATGTGGTGCGAATGACAATAAAGGTTCTCTCTGAAGGGCGAGATACACTCGAGCGTCCTCACGATACGCCAATACGCAGCGTACGTACGCCCCGTACGCAGCGTAGCCCCGCGTAGCCCCTCAGGGCAAGTACGCGCAAAAGTATTTTTTTACTACGCATACGCGATTCGCATACGCGATGCGCGGTGTCTGACCTAAACTTCCCCGGCGCCGCAATGAATTCTGAATGATATCAGAGAATTCTAAAAGAAAGTGTCAGACCATCTGTCCATGAACTGAATCTCAAGAGAAGGTGGGTCATGCAGCGAGACAATGACCCTAAACACACAAGTCGTTCTACCAAAGAATGGTTCAAGAAGAATAAAGTTCATGTTTTGGAATGGCCAAGTCAAAGTCCTGACCTTCATCCAATCCAAATGTTGTGAAGGACCTGAAGCAGCAGTTAATGTGAGGAAACCACCAACATCCAGAGTTGAAGCTGTTCTCTACAGAGGAATGGGCTAAAATTACTCCAAGTCTGTGTGCAGGACTGATCAACAGTTACTGGAAACAGTTAGTTGCAGTTATTGCTGCACAACAGGGGTCACATCAGATACTGAAAGCAAAGGTTCACATACTTTTGCAACTCACAAATGTATAATATTGGATCATTTTCCTCAATAAATGACCAGGTATACGGTAATATTTTTGTCTCATCTGTTTATCTGGGTTCTCTTTATCTACTTTTAGTACTTGTGTGAAAATCTGGTGTTTTAGGTTACATTTGTGCAGAAATATAGAAAACTGTAAAGGGTTCACAAACTTTCAAGCACCACTGTAACTGACCATTGAACAGGTTTGTAATGCTTCACCAGGCTTCTAAAGCAGAATGTGTCTGATTGCTTTCAAGTTTTCTGTCTTTATGCAACAAACAACACAATTTGATCATTACTGACTGCAAGACAACTAACTCAGACAGCACAAAAACTAGTTTTCTTGGACTAAAGTACTCCAAGATAACCTTTAAAGTATGTTTCAAGTCAATGTCTTTTTAAACAATGAGAAACTAATCAGTGTTGTAACGTTTTGTGTTGTAACATTTTGTTGAGTGTGAGCAGGCACCGTCTTCCTGCAAACTAAAAGTGACTCAGCGCCAGTAAAAGTCATGCGTGTCAGCCACATGACACCATCTAAAGAATGTTGCTCAAGAACGGGTCCATCTTTTTCACATGCTTCTAGACAATCTAAGACTTCAGTCTTGAGGCAATGCACTTTGAAATGTCAATATTTTCTCCTTCTAAATATATTTGTCCCATTTCTTCATCAAACAACTTTTGAGCCAGAGCTAAACATTTTGTATCCAAAGAATTTTAAACTAAATCCTGAAATGGTTGAATCCTCGTCTCAAATTAAAGTTAAAAACCTGACATTTAAACATCTACAAAATGGTAACTATTTCTGTGCATATGCAAATGCAATATATTAAATTTACTTTGAACAGAGAAAAAAATAAGCAAGCCAGTTTCTCTACTTTGTATAGAAAAGATTAAATGTCTGCATACGAGATCAAGTTAAACAAGTCCACATTCTATTATACAATGTTGTGATCTACAACCTTTTTCAAACTATTATTGTCAGTTAACTAACCCATTGTCAGATACAAATAATACAAGTGTATTATTGATCACTCCTGTCTGTTCCAGCGTTGACATCAGGTTTCCTATAGTGTTGTCCAGTTCCAACAAGGAATCTCCAAATGGACCCCTTAAAGAGCGACCTGCTGCTCCTGAACCAGCAAACTGTGGATAGTGGGTGTGCTGTAGGAAAGAAAAAGTAAAAAATAAAAAAGTTTCATCACAGTATAATGTCACACAATCTCACAAATGCTTTAAAATGTTTGAACGGACTGTTTCCGACATTTTATGTTGCTTACATGCGATGGATAGTAGAGGAAAAAGGGCTGCTTGTTCTTGGCCGAGTCGATTATGAAATTGGTTCCGAAGTCACTGTACACCTTTTCTAGCTCCAGGAAGTTGGCTGGTTGCTGTATGATGTTCTCATTGTGTATGAGTGGGACAGTCACAGCACCGACATCACAAAACCCAAAACACTTTATATCCGGAGGGAAACAAGTCAGGTTATGGCAGGGCCCCTGTGGAAGAAACAAGAAATCGATTAGAGACAATCCAAAAGGTGGTTTTAAACACATCCCACACTGACCTGATCATGAGAGTATGGGATTCCCAAGTAATGATCAAATCCTTGTTTGGTTGGAAGAAACTTCCCTTTTTCCCCATATCCTAAGTGCCATTTCCCCACAATGGCGGTGGAATAACTCTGAGCTTTCAACATCTCGGCGATGGTGGTCTCATTCAGAGGAAGACCCCCAATGGAGCCTGGGTAAAGCACACCTGGGTAGATACCTGAGCGGGTCTGATAACGACCTGTCAGCAACGACGCCCTGAGAAACAATGAACACCAATTAGACAGGTAATTTTTTTATTTTATTTTTTATTCAAATTTATTCATTTTAAAATACAACACAAAACAATCCTACAAACTAGGCTCATACAACTTATAAATAAAATGAAGGGTAGCAGAAAGAAGAAAAAATCTTTTATCTGCCCCCTCTTTCAAACAATCAAATCAAACAACAATCATCTGCAAGTAACTGAACAAAAAAGAACAATTCACCATAATTATCGAACTACAATACAACATACGTAACAGTATTTCATATATTTTTTGCAACTGTCCAATTTTAATCATTTTCTTAAATGTAATCATTGTTTTTGCATTTTTTACTTCAGTCTCCAAACCATTCCACAATCCAATTCCATGGATTGAGGTTGACCGACCCTTCAAACTGGTTCTATATTTTGGTTTAACAAATATTTCTGTTCCCTTGAGATTAAATAGCTTTGTCTTTTAACAAAATATATTTGGATATTAAAAGGTAGTTCATTTTTAT
>JBBPBX010038390.1:5198-19490 GCA_038048925.1 Garcialebias charrua
TAAAAATGTTTCATTTAGTTTCCATGTTTTTTTTATATGGTTCTAAACCTGTCGTGCTGTCAGTAAAGACGTAAGCGGTCTGAGTTTCCTGCCTCCTTCTCTTTGCAGGTGCGTAGTGCCAACTATGAAGCGGATCCGTTCGTTCAAGAGTTCCAGTTTAAAGTGCGCGACGAGATGGCCCACGTGACAGGGCGAGTGCTACCCGCCCCCATGCTGCAGTACGGCGGCAGGGTGAGCACTGAGCACTTTATGGTACCTTCTTTTAAATCACGCTCATTCTCTCTGTTTGTCTGACACGCTTTCCCCTCCTGTTTATTGGGGAACTAACACTGGCTTCTGTTTGTACTTGGGGTTTGCATATTTATTTATTTGTTTAGTTAGTTATTTAGTTAACTTTTTAAGTTTAAATGGTTGAGTCTCAGTAATCCTTTCATTCTACTGCTCAAAAAAAATGGACCTGCTTAAAAAATTTTTTTCAAAAATTCTCTAAATACTTCAACCTAGGCCTGTCGCAATAAACAATAAATCAATTAATCGCATGATAAATTAAAATTATCGACCTCATTTTCATTTTTTGGCTTTATTGTTTCTTTGTGTCTCTCTTTCTACTGAAGACACTGGACAAAGATAAAAAGCTCAACTCCGGTGCTCTTCACTGACTCCTCCCTTTTTCTTATGGGGGCCGAGATGGTGTAGAGGCAGGGCAGTCGGGTCAGCCGGCTCAGGACCCGAAAGTCCCAGGTTTGATCCCCGGTCACTGCATACCTCGTGGTGTCTCTGGGCAGCACATCCTATCCCCAAAATGCCCACTGGGCGCTCTCAATAGCTGCCCACTGCAACACCTGGTGGTGGATGGGTTAAATGCAGAGACTAATTTCACCAATGTATGGAAACATACAGTGATGACAATGTGATGACATTATTGGTTGGGTTAAATGCATAAGACCAATTTCGTCTGTCAAGTATGGGAACATACACAGATGACAAATGTGACAAATTATTATTATTATTACTATTATTATTATTATTATTAACTGTCCAAAATCATGTTTTTGGATCATTAAAAGCAGCTAAGCTGAGAAGCTAAGCACCGAGCTAAGCTAACAGGCTGACCTCAGAGGGAAAAAACTGTCTTGTCGAAACATCAAAATTCACGGTTGAAACTCGTGCCTTCGTGTAAAAATTTATTTTTCTTTGCAAAAAGAAGCTGAGAACTTACTGTTTTTTTTTTCATTTATATTAAAAGCTTTCTGGGAAAAATGCTATGCTAAAGAGCTCAAACCACACAGAGTGTCCACCATTTTGAGAACCGAAGAGACGGCCCATGTCACATCAAGGGGCCTCCCTCCCATTTTTCTTAGACACGCAGCTCGCTCCCTCACTATCCATCCTTTGGTTCAAACAGTCTTTTACTGCCATTCAGTGGTCGGAAAAAGGTACTAAACGCAAAATAAATTAACAAACATTTCTTCTTAGATTTGACAATACTGTAATTACTAATTATTGTCAAATTTCAAACAAGATGATGATGATGATGAATTCAATTTATACCGCACTTTTCATTAATAAAAATCTCAAAGTGCTACAACAAATAAAACAAGTGATAAAATCAAGTAAAATAAATAATAATATCAACTAAGATTAAAGACAGAATAATGTGGAGGCAGAATAGGCCTGCTTAAAAAATAAATGAATAAATAAATAAACAAAACAAGTGATAAAATCAAGTAAAATCAATAATATTATCAACCAAGATCAAAGATAAAATCATGTGGAGGCAGAATAGGCTTGAATAATAATAATAATAATGAATTCCATTTATAATGCACTTTTCATTAATAAAAATCTCAAAGTGCTTGCTTAAAAAGAAAAGTCTTTAAGCCTTTTTTGAAGTCAACCAGTGACTGTGGAGCTCTCAGGTAGTCAGGGAGGGAGTTCCATAGGCGGGGGGCAGCCACACAGAATGCCCGTTTATCGTAATAATTTCTGAGACCGTTATATCGCCCAGCAAAAATTGTTATTGTGACAGGTCTACTTCAACCAGATTGGCTAGATTTTCAATAAGAAATGGATTTAGTTAATATAAATTAAAGGATCTTATTGAGACTGAACTACAGTATGTTTTAGTTTAATACTTGACACATCTTTATATATTTACTTTGCATTTAACCTATGTTACTATATTGATTCACACAGCTAAGCTAAAAGATATAGAAATATATTTAAATAGTCATAGGTATTAGTTTTCTGTCTTGTACAAACTTACACAAGCATGTTTAGTTTCTTTGACTTTATGTCAAAGTGTGAATTTCTGTGTTGTTTGGTGGGAATGTAGAATGCATGTAGTTTGTGTCTTACGTCTGACTGAGCTGGTTAGTCATATTGTTTAAGAGTGAGTGCTGTGAACATGAGTTTTTGTGTACATACCGGTAATCTTTAGTACGTATGCTGAGACTGTGATGTTGTTTCAGAACCGCACTGTAGCCACACCCAGCCATGGGGTGTGGGACATGAGGGGAAAGCAGTTCCACACTGGGGTGGAGATCAAGATGTGGGCTATTGCCTGCTTCGCCACACAGAGGCAGTGTCGGGAAGAAATTCTCAAGTGAGAATCTTTCTTTTAAAGATGACGCCAACTAAAAAAAGAGAACTTTACAACTTACCTTGGCCATTTGAAAATATTACTTGGTCTCTTTTAATTTGTTTTAGTTTTTCTTGCTAATAGTGTTGCAGATCCAGCTTATGATCAAATAGCTGTCAGTGAGATATAAATATCTAATCTGCAGTTTAAAAACCCTAAAAGACTATTGTAATTAAACAAAAGCACTTGAAATATGACTCGACACAGGTTTCTGTGGACGTGACAAAAAAGCTTCTACACAAAACTGAGTACCGGTACTTCACAAAATGTATGTGAATTATTATTCTATTGTTTCCTTCTACCGGTACTCACTTTTGTCCTTTCCTTATGCAGGGGTTTCACAGACCAGCTGCGTAAAATCTCAAAGGATGCTGGGATGCCCATCCAAGGCCAGCCATGCTTCTGTAAATACGCCCAGGGAGCCGACAGCGTGGAGCCCATGTTCAGACACCTGAAGAACACCTATGCCGGACTACAGCTCATCATCGTCATCCTGCCTGGGAAAACTCCTGTCTACGGTTAGAAAAACTGCTGCACCACCAACGCATTTTAGTTCAGAGATGTACTTCCAAGATTGTGTACAAAAACAAATACTTGAGCATAACAACTGTGTTTGGTGAAACCACTATAGCGGAGGTGAAGCGTGTGGGCGACACCCTTCTGGGCATGGCCACCCAGTGTGTTCAGGTGAAGAATGTAGTAAAGACGTCACCTCAGACCCTCTCCAACCTCTGCCTCAAGATCAATGTGAAGCTGGGAGGAATAAACAACATCCTGGTGCCTCACCAAAGGTAAGTCGCACAGTTTCCTCTAAGTTTTCACAACTGTCCTACAGCATTATCTATTTGAAATTGATAACTTGTTTCTACAATATGTTTTGAATGTTTCTTAAGAGAGTTTGTCATTATGATACAGTATGATGCTATTCCTGCTTACTGTACGTCTTTGCTGATCCCTAATCCACAGACCATCAGTGTTTCAGCAGCCAATTATCTTCCTAGGAGCAGATGTTACACATCCGCCAGCTGGAGATGGGAAGAAGCCTTCAATTGCAGCCGTTCGTTTCATCTCTTGCTTACAACACTGACTTGAAATTTCATTTTTACGTTTCCTTTTGCACACCTTCACATCCTCAGAAGTCTCCTCATCCCTTCTCCTCTTCATTTATCTCTTGCAGGTGGTCGGCAGTATGGACGCCCACCCCAGCAGGTATTGTGCCACTGTGCGTGTCCAGAGACCCAGGCAGGAGGTTATCCAGGACCTGGCTTCTATGGTGCGGGAACTGCTTATCCAGTTCTACAAATCAACCCGCTACAAGCCTACCAGGATCATTTTCTACAGGGACGGTGTTTCAGAAGGCCAGTTCAGACAGGTTTGCTATATTTTCTTACTTTATTTATAGCTTTACATTTATTCAGCTGATGAATTAAGCAGCAGGTCATTGTCAAAGCAGAGTTTCCAGAAAATATCCTGTGTGGACAGTGTTGTCTTGGGGTGTTTCAAGACGTGTGAGTCAGCCTTGTGGTGCTGAAGAAAACGGGAGGGATTCAGGAGGGGTGACATTTCTTCTCAGTTCAGTTTATTTATATAGCACCAAGTCACAACAGAAGTACCGGTAATCTCAGAGCACTGAACAGAAACATTCATATAAGTAAAAAGTAAGTTAATACAGGTAGTCCCCGACTTACGAGCGCTCTGACCTACGAGGTTCCGGACTTACGAGCTGGCGAATTTTTGGAAAAAACGCAAAAAATACAGAATTTTTCTGTGTTTTTTCACCACAGTTCGTTAGCTAAACATGTGGACACACGTTTCCGATCATTTTTATGCACTCGTAAGCAGTTTTTCGATGAAAAACGAGTGTTTGTAGTCGCGCTAGCAAAACCGTTCCAACTTACGAGCGAAATTCCGGACTTACGAGACACGTGGCGGCCGTTCCAAGTTACGAATTTTCGCTTTACGAGCAACTCGTTGTAACGGAACTCGCTCGTAAGTCGGGGACTACCTGTAACGTCATTTATCTGAGGAGCAGACTGCTTTGAGTCTGAACTTCATCACAGACTCTCATCTCATCAAGTTGTGCAGACTGAGTCTAATAACTTCTTATTAGCCATTAAATGTCCAGGTGAGATCAGGTTTTTGAAAAAATTGATTATTGAAAATGTGTAAATATGTATCTTATTTGCTATACTCACTTTCTTAGAAATTCAATCAATCAATCAAGCAATTTATTCATTTCAAATTTTAAAAACACAAGAATACTGTTTACAAAAAAACCCACAATATAAAATCAAAAATACATGAAATGAAAGGAGGCAGAAGAAGAAAAAAAATCTTGTTATATCTGCCCCTTCAACAAAATTAATTCATACAATCAATTCAAACAGCAATCGCAAAAAATAAGATTATAAATGATTACTCACACAATACCATATATAGTAATTTGCATATGATCTAATTTATGAATATTTGTTCAAAATTTTTGTTTTAATCATTTTCTTAGATATAGATATTGATTTTGCAATTTTAATATCAGGTTCCAAACCATTCCACAGTCTTATTCCTTGTACTAAAGTGGACCTACTCTTTAAACTGGTTCTGTGTTGTGGCATAACAAAAAGATCTGTTCCCTTGAGATTATAAGTACTAGTCCTTTTTACAAAAAGCATTTGGATATTTAAGGGTAAATTGAAATTCTGAGCTTTGTATAATACTAAAAGAATATTAACCAAATCATAAAACTTAAATCATAAATTGAGTACCGTACTTGATGCAAACTTACAGCGTTGTACCTCTATTGCTGCACAGTTGATAAATAGCTTTTATGTGAACACACGTTTCTGGAAATATTACTAATAGAATTTCTTAGTAGTTAATGTGGTCACTCAGTTAATACGAAACACCAGTGTTGGTTTTATGCTTGGGTTGCCTGTCAGCTGATTACCATGATGAAAGTTAAACTCGCTGTTTGAAAGTGTGTACAGCAACCTCTAGTGGTTCTTTTCAGTCGTGCAGAAATGATTGGCTCTGAAATCTGATCATGCATTCATTTTGTTGACACAGTTTTCTTTAAGTGGTTCATTTTATCCCCCTTACATGCTTCAAGCAGAATTTCTCATCCCACTCATCAGGTGCTGTACTATGAGCTGCTGGCCATCCGTGAGGCCTGTATCAGCCTGGAGAAGGAGTACCAGCCAGGCATTACCTACATTGTTGTGCAAAAACGCCACCATACACGCCTCTTCTGCGCCGACCGAAACGAGAGAGTGAGTTACTGACGCACACATGCACACAGAAAAAAAAAACAAGTATTGACTGTTTGACTAGAACAAAATAATTATTCCTATTAAAGTTGGTCAGTGTTGCTTTTCTGCCTCTGTCCCTGTAAAAGCAGTGAGAGCAGTTTCATGTTTTCATGGCTATTTTTCCATCCCATTTCTTTCGCGAGGCGACTTTGAAACAAACATTTCAGCAAATTTGGCTCAAATGTTCCATTGGACTCAAGGGTGTACTCCGGCTTCACAAAAAAATAAACACAACTTTAGTTTTTAGAGGTTTTAAAATAAGTGACAAACTTAACACAAATGGTTGAGAGGTTTATGCTTTTTCACGATGAGAGCCTGGACTTCAAACATAACGAAGGATCTTTGAGAGCTAATAATGGGTGCTAAGTTTAACTAATGTTACTAAAAGCTGTTTAACAGTGTGATCAAATGATGAGTTCAACAGAGTTGAGGGTGAACGGCAAAGGTGTGTAGACAACTAAATGAACATTATCAAAGAGATAAACTCTTTTAGGTCAGATCAGTGCCTAAATAACTGCATTTATCATGAACGCAAACAAAGTTGTACAACCATGAGTTTGTTCTAGTTAGTTTTTTATTAACACTAAGTACTGAAAATGGTCGTCTAGTTAGTTTTTTATTAACACAATAAGTACTGAAAATGGTCGTCTTTATTTACCTTTCTGTAGTTAATTGGAATGTTACCCCTCCTAACCTGTGTACCGGCAATTGTATTCGATTTAAGCATTAGGCCCAACCCACACCAATAGCTCTGAAGTGGCACTTGGTGTCTCCCGAGGAAGACCAACCCAGTAATAACCTTATTTTTTCCACAGGCACTTTCCTGCAGAACATTAAACTCTCAAGGTTATTATGAATATAAGTGGTTGTTTAGAGAAGCGCTCAATAAACATTTTTAATGGCTGTGCCGTGATTCATTTTTTCATTAGTAGAATTTTTATCTTTTAAAACCATGTAGTCCTTTCATTTATGTGTGTGTGTGTGTGTGCGTGCGTGTGTGCGCGCGTGTGTGTGGGCGCGTGCGTGTGTGTGTAAATAAAATATATACCGGTAATACTTTTTTGTTGTCGTCTTAATTTATCAGTATGCTTTGCTTATGTATTTATGTTCCATGTTTATTGGCTGTAAATGGGTCTAACTGACGTAAAATAAAAATAAATAAAAAAGTTTGTAGGCTCAATCATCCAGGTAGATAATGAAAAGTAAAGTTAAATCTTGTCATCTGGACCAGTTTCTTTACCTTTGCTTTTTAAGGTTGGACGCAGTGGAAACATTCCTGCTGGTACTACTGTGGATACGGACATCACACATCCCTACGAGTTTGATTTTTATCTCTGCAGTCACGCTGGAATACAGGTTAGAACATCCTGTTCATCTTTTTATTTTCAACCTGCTGCCATTTTCTCACAGATTGCTCCAAAAAAAAAAAAGTCAGCGCCTGTATTTGCTAACTATCGCATGTCTTTCAATTTTTTGTAGTGGTTTTTCATTTTGTGTCCCCAGTCAAAATGAAATCTAATCTTGTCAATGTACCGTTTTGTTTATTTTTCCTCAGGGCACTAGTCGGCCCTCTCACTACCATGTACTGTGGGACGACAGTTGTTTTACTGCTGACGAGTTCCAGCTGCTCACCTACCAGTTGTGCCACACCTATGTGCGCTGTACCCGCTCAGTTTCCATCCCTGCACCTGCCTACTATGCCCACCTGGTGGCCTTCCGTGCCCGCTACCATTTGGTGGACAAAGAGCATGACAGGTAAACAAGAGTAAACTAGAGAAATTGCATTTCCTGTGAAAATGCAGTGTGGATGGTTATTGGAGGAAAAATAGCTTTAAAAACAAACAAACCAAAAATCCAGCTGAAATGTAGTTGAGGTACAAGAACAAGCCAAAGTTGGCAAAAGAAAGCAGAAAGAACACATTTGCTAAATTAGGTTTAAATAGGCAGAAATGAACACAAAAATTAGCACATTAGCTAAAAAAGCTGAAATTAACAGAAAATAGCTGAAAGTAGCTGAAAAGGCAGAAAGAAGCTTACCGGTAATCAGAAGGAAGCCGAAGGAGCTGAAATGAGCTCCAAAAATGCAGAATTGGCTGAAAAATGCTAAAATTAGCATAAAAAGCTGAATAGTAGCTGAAATAGCAGAAAAAGCTGTAACTAGCCGATAAAAGCTGAAAGGATCAGAAAGTTAACTGGGCTGAAAGAAGCAAAAATTACCACAAGAAACTTGAGTTTATCAGAAAACAGCTGAAATTAGATTTAAAAAATACTAAAAAACTAGCTGAAAATGTATAACAAGCTTAAATAAGCTGAAGAAAGCTGAAATAACGTTTGCACAATTAATCTGAAAGAAGCAGAAATGAGCACAAGCGGCTATCTGTGGGGGGGAAAAAAATGAAATTAGCACACACACAAAAAACAACTGCTGAAATGTAGCTGAAAATGCAAAAAGAAGCTGAAATGACCAGAAGTGAAGAGAGCACATTTCTGCTGAATTACCGGTAGGCTGAAAAAAGTTGAAATTGTGTTAAAAAAAAAAAAAAAAAGTGTGGAAATAGCTGAAAAGGCTAAAATTAGCAGAAAAACAGCTAAAGGTAGCTGAAATAGCAGAAAAAAATTAAATGCATAAATAAGCTGAAAGAAGCACAAGAAGCTGAAATTAACAGAAATAAAGACCCCGGTATAGCTCTGCGTACTGCAGTACGCGGCTGTACGCCGTACGTACGCAGAGGCACAAGCGTAGCCCCGCAGGGCATGTACGCGCAAAGCTCAAATTTTACGACCGCGTACGCGAGGCGCGTTGTCTCACAATAAACTGCCCGGCACCGGACTGTTTTGTATGAGACACAAATGTATTAAATTCCCCTTCTTCATCCCTGATCTGGACTTTTCTTTTGTTTTTTTGCCAAAAGTCAAGTGATCGCTTCCTCCTCCGCTGACTCCATGACTGAAATGAGGAAATGAATGAATTTGTCACGAGCGAACTAAACTCATGTCCAACGTGGCTGCGCGAGGTTCTAAATATTTCCTGGTGTTCTGGTGTGCTGGACCAGCGCTCCCTGTTTTTATTTTATTTTTTAGAACTTTTTATTAACATATAAACACAGAATACCGCAGCGGCAGAAGCTGTGTGAAGTGCCTTTTTTTCTCCCCACCCGACCTGTCAATCAATTCAGTAGGCGTGTCAGCAAATGACCAATCAGCGACCTCAATTTGTCCCGTAGGTAAACGCTCCGCCCTGCTGTTGCTCAAATGACGTCAAGAATTTGGAGAATTGGGAGCAAAAACGTGAGCATTAACGTGAGAACGAACGCAGAGCTGTGCTTGTGAACGCACGCGCACAGAACACGCGCATAGAGCGGCGTACAGGCCGTACGCAGAGCTATACCGGGGCCTTAAGTTAGAAGAAGCACAAACATGTTGTAGTTGGCAGAGCTGAAAAAAGAGCTGAAATTAGTTGGAAAAAAGTTTATATTAGCACAAAGAAGCTGCACCAGAACAAAATGTGAAAGTAGTAAAATTTTGTAAACGTATCTAAAGAGATGAAAGATGTAAAATGAGCTTAATTAATTTTCTTTGAGAAAAAAGTGTCAGAAAAAGACTAAATATTTCAAAAAGCTAAAGTTGCACGATATCAAACGTTATAGTATTGTCTTGAAAGAGCTGAACGTTTTCATATAGGATTTGTTGAAATGGCACAAAAATTGTGGAACAAGAAAGAAGCTGAAAACATACAGAAGAAAAATGGATCATAATCGTGTGAATGCTTCATAACATTCACACAAAAACCAGGTTCTGTTTCTTAACTGTGGATGTTAACGCTCCAAGAATCTGAAACAGTATTTTTGTTTCAACTTAACTGCAGTTGATTTTATTTTTTATTTTTTGCTGAATTTACTAATTTAAGCATGCATTTGAATATACCGTAGTTTTGTTGTTTGCTACTAGTAGTCCTTTTGTTATTTTCTCCACAGCGCTGAAGGCAGCCATGTTTCTGGTCAGAGTAACGGCCGTGACCCCCAGGCGCTGGCCAAAGCCGTTCAGATCCACCACGACACTCTGAGGACCATGTACTTCGCCTGAGTGAACAACCACCACCCTTTTCAAACATTACCCCCTTTAACACACAGACACACAAAAACAGACATGCACACCTGGCTCAGCAGTCAAGAAGTTCTCATAGGTGCATGACTCCACCCTCCATGCCTAGTCAATGCGGACCTGACACTGTGCAGAGGAAAGCAGGGAGGAGCGAGGGGAGAAGGCACCCCCACACTGGACTGAGGATGCAATCGCTGCTTTAAAAACAAACAAGACAGAAACTCAGCACTGTTATGCAATATTAAACCAGCCAACTAGTTTATTTCATCACTTATTAGCCCCACCCCCTTTTTAATGCCCCTCCTGTTTTTGTGACCCTGAGGGTGTTTTTTTTAATTTTTGTTCCTTTTTACTTCCCCCTCCTCCTCTGGCGTGGACGTTTTAACAGTTTGTTATTCTGCTCCTTTTTGCCATTTCTAGTACCTCAAGTCAGTTTGAGCAGCAGCACTTTTACATTCTTTCTATTTTACTGTAGTTTGTTGATACCCCCCCCCCCACACACACACACACACCTTTTAAACGAGTACCGGTAAGAGGCAATTCAGTCTGGACTTCAGTTTTACGGACCACAGGTCCTTCTACGTTGCCACTTTTTATTTTTTCCTTTTGTCACTTCTCATTCTTGTCGGAGATGAATATTTTGAGTACACTGCCATCTGTTGGCGACGAGGTATAAATGCCCCTTACAGTCACATGTCTTGGAACTGGGGCAGTTTATATTGGCTGATATATCAATTGCTGAATTGCAACCATGTATGAGGTATGTTTAAGTGTAACACTGTTTTAGTCTAGTCGTTTCCTCTGCATTATGTGAAACGTTTTTATGATTCTACCTTCTTTTTTTTTAACGACTTTATTATGTACGCTTTTTTTTTTAAATCGGCAATCATCAACCATTTGTTTCCGCCCCCCCAGTGCTTTATCTCACATTTCCCTTTTGTGTTTGAGACGGCGGATAGTTAGATTGTGTCAACGGTTTCCTTTAGTGCAATAATCAGTCGAGCGAAGGGAAGTGGGTTTTAGGGGACTTGAACGACTCGTGTAACGGTTAAATATTTCCCCAGAAAGTGAGTTTCCTCAAAAGGAGAAGTTTTGCCACATCTGAGGCACTTTTTTTTTTTTTTTGGCCTTGCTCCTCTTGAGTCAAATGAGCAGCATGTGTTTGTTTTTTCACCTTTTCCTTACTTTTAGACAAAAATGGTGCAACCGTTTCAGCGATTTTTATTTTATTTTTATTTTTTTAACTTGAACTGAAGGAATTGAATGCTCCCCTGTGGTTTCAGAGCATGTTTGCCGACCTTTAGAAGTCCTGACCCTGATTTTTCTTATGGCTGGGTGGGAAAAAAGCATTATTTTCACCTGACCACAGCAGAGCGGAGTATTAAGGCCATAATGAGGTAGTATTCAAGTGCCTGGCAGAAACATTTGATTGTCAAAAGCTGTGTCCTTGATCGAAAGTTATACAGTACTCCCCAACGAGATATTTTGAAGCAAGAACGTTTCACCTGATGCCTCTCATTCTTCTCATCATCCGTGTGCTGACTGTGCGTCTCATTCAGATATCCTGTAGATCAACGTGTATTCTAAATGCCTGTACAGGAGTGTTTGCTTTGCTTCAAAGTGTCTTAATGCTTTGGAGCGTTTCTTTGCCTAATATGTACAAGACACGAATCCAGCTGCTACACTTGAGTTTAGAGAGGAAAAATGTGCACTGGGCTTGTGGGCATGGAGTTAACCTCGTTATAAACCTTTTCTTTCAGCAACGTTTTTCCACTTACTGGAAATTAAAAGTCCACAAAAGGTGAAACTCCTGCCCACGTAGCTGGCCCAGAGCTGGACTTTCTTCAAAGCACAGCAGAGGAGTCGAGCAGCTGACGGACAACTACAGCAGGAACGACTGTTTGTTGACACGAGCTCCTTTCACACGTCGCCCGTGCCTTATTGGCATCGAAACGAAACCACGAGACCAAACGGAGGTGGCTCGCTGCAGATACGCAGCGCGCTGCATATCCCGTCTGATTGTTGTGTAGAAAGGTGCTTGGTTTACAGTCCACATGCAGCTCGTCTCCTCTGCTGATGGCCTGAAGCTGGTGGTTGTTTGGAAAGTTATCTGCACTAAAAGAAGCGTGTGTTTC
Organism: Garcialebias charrua; assembly: GCA_038048925.1. Classification (NCBI taxonomy): domain Eukaryota; kingdom Metazoa; phylum Chordata; class Actinopteri; order Cyprinodontiformes; family Rivulidae; genus Garcialebias; species Garcialebias charrua. Next base: position 17,381 of record JBBPBX010038390.1, read on the forward strand.
TGGACTGAACACAGGCATGGTGCTATTAAGAATTTGAATCTGAGCCTCTGTTTAGGAGCCTCTATATGAGCAGGTAAAGTAATGAAAAAACACATTAAACCTCAAATGGAGGGACAGGAGAGAGTGCTTCTGTTGTCATAGGCACAGAAAGTTTTATAACTTCAGCTTAGATGCATGGTTTTAGTTTGGGTCGGCGTTGAGAGCTTGTAAATGGTACAACAGCAAACGTTGCTTTAAGACAGTGGGTTATAAAGAAGGGTCCTGCCTCCACTGTTGCATTTGGGTGCCTTCCACTGTGGAGGTCAGTGGGTCGGAGCCTTCATTATTTCACTCTTATCTAAAAGCCTTTATAAAAAGCCAGAATAAAAAAATATATTTGTACATTTGAAGTTATGTAATGCACACTACTTATTTTTGCTAACAGAAAAAAAAAGTACTCTACAAAGTAATTATCAACCTTAGTAATAAATGTATCATGAGAAGTAATGGTTAAAAAAACAAAGTTTTATTATTGCAACTGACTGTTGACTTGTTCCTGTGTCGGTGTATAACGTGTACAGTAGTTCATGTGTGAACAGTGGTGGGCTTGTTGGACCTAGTGACGCGTGTCCGGACTGTCATACTGTTATTGATGGGGGATGCGGACACCTCTTTCTTTGATGTTTGAGATTAACATTAAAAAAAAAGCTTGCAAGATGCTTACCGTATTTTTCGGACTATAATGCGCACTGGATTATAAGGTGCAATATCAGTGAATGGGTCTGTTTTCATACATAAGGTGCACAGGATTACAAGACACATTAAGCAAAACAAAACATAAGTCAAACTTTATTCAACTCATACACAATAACCACATAAAATCTGTTCAAGGTCAGTAAGCACAACCAGAATTGATGCATAAGGTGCACCTGATTCTAAGGCTCCCTATCGATTTTGGAGACATTTAAAGGATTTTAAGTGTGTATTATAGTTGGAAAAATACGGTAATACTTCTCTAATTTGTTTCGATGTTTTTGCAGTTGGAAGCTTATCGTAAAGGAGACGAGGTTTGCATTATCTGAAAGCCTGTTTTCCATCCGGTTGTGAGAACAGAAGACGAGTTGGTTATCACGTCCATTTTGTTCTCTTGAATGTTCTCGGTTTTCCTTTGACTGGTGCTAATGCCTGCTCTTTAACAAGTGGGAAGGATTAGGCAAGTCGTTTTGAAGGGTTTTGGTAATCTATTTCAAAGACACAAGATCAAAGAATAATAGTAATGTCTGTGTAAGTGGTTCCTCCATTTTTTATTTTTGTGTTAGTTTTTTGGGGAGGATTTGCGTCGGATTGCAACCTCTGTTCATGTTCCTTAAACTGGCCTCCATGTTTTTTGTTACTTCAGGAGGGCACACATTCAGAAACTTGGCCTCCTGTTACATCTGCAGTGTGACAAAGCTGCTAATCTTATTTTTGCTTCCAAAAATGTACTCCCCTGTGCCAGAGGATTACATTCCATGGTCATACAATTTCAACCAACCCCCCCCCCCCAAAAGGTGGGGGTTGGTCTCTGATATTTTTTTTCAAGTGCGAGAGTAATTTGGAAAGAATTGAAGCTGATCAGTGAAAGCTTTAGTTTAGGGATGCACGATATTGGGTTTTTGGCCGATGTGCCGATATGTTAAGACTTATTTGGCCGATAACCGATACCAATATTTTTTATATACTTTGTCAGAACATAGCCCTCTTACTTAGGCTTATTTGCTACAAAAATTGTGCAACAACTGTAAGAACTGGTGACATATATTCAGTAACAGCCATATGTAGCACTTTAACTTATATTAAATGAAAAGTGTTAAATATTATTTATAAGCATTAGTCACCTGCGATGCTGTCTCACTTGTGGAGGCTTGTTCCAGGTTTCTAGCTGCAGTGTGGATCCTCTGCACTCCTGTGCTTGAAGGACAGACTTTTTAAGTTTAATGATTTTGTCTATCCATTGTGCCGTAAGACGTATTCATGCTAACGGGGCTAACACGACGTCCAAATGTCTGTGGTAAAACTCACCCAACAAGTCGTGCTATCGGCTATTAGCTCCTCAATGACATCGGAAATGACGGCTTGGAACTCTGGTAAG
>JBBPBX010038391.1:0-26039 GCA_038048925.1 Garcialebias charrua
ATTCACAATATGTTGAAAAGCTTAAGTCGCACCTCAAAGAAAGCTACAAGATTGCAACGGAAAACTCTGAAAAAGTCATGTTGAAAAACAAACTCAGATTTGACAAGCAAGTTACAGCTGCAGAACTCTCAGTTGGAGATAGAGTTCTGGTTAGAAATGTCAAACTACGAGGCAAGCACAAACTCGCAGACCGGTGGGAGTCGGATGTGTATATTATTCAGAAGAAAGCCGGCACTCTTCCAGTATACACAGTTAAACCAGAAGGCAAAGATCGTCCCATCAGAACCCTCCACCGTGACCTGCTATTGCCTTGTGGCTACTTGTCTCCAGCCTCCAAACCAGAACAAATGAAACCAACAACTGTGACTGCACCAGTGACTTCAGAAAATGTGGATCTTCCAGATCCTGAAAATGAAGAACTATTCTTACCTGATTTACCTGATTACTCCAGCTCTTATCTCACCAGAATTACAACTGAGGTTGATTTACCTGCTCCTGCACCTACTGTCGCTCCTATGCCTGTGGATCCGCCTGGCCAGCACTCACAAAGCTCTATGGAAGGAACTGTTGGTGAGGAACAGGAAATGGAGTCTGGACCTGAACCCACTGCTGAACTGGACATGGAACAAACAGCTGAAGATGAACCAGATTCTGCCAACTCAGATCCTATCGAGGAAAATCCCTCCTCTCTATCAGGACCTATCTCTCCTCACCAGGAATCTGCATCTTCTCCAGAACAAACCAGCATGTTAAGTGATGTTGCTGCTTCGAACCTCTCCAGTCCAGATCCTAAACCACCTGTCCGCTGCTCGACTCGAATACGTCAGCAACCATCTCGTCTGCAGTATTCAAAACTTGGGCATCCGCTTCTACAAAGCATCCAGTCCCTGTTTCAAGGACTCAGCACAGCCCTTACATCTGCTTTGGAACTGAATGAGCCCTCTGTGATCTCTAACTCATGTGACAATGTGGTGTGTCACCAGCCGCTTGCATGTACGAGGACGTACATGAGTTTAGGGGGGGAACCTGTAACCCTTAATTAGTAAAGTCTTTTATTTTGGCGGGCCCACTTCCTGTGTTGCCCCAAACTCTGCCAACTTATTTAAAGCCCCGCCTCCTCCAGTGCACTGTTGAACTGCATCACCTGTTCACTGTGATTGTGGCTGGCTGTTTGGAGTCTTCATGGCAAAGTCATACAAATCTTTGCATCCACTGATTTGATTAATTGAATTGTTGGCGTTTGTTACCTGGATCATCACCAGGATTGCAACAGCTGATTATGGTTTAGTATGCTCCACTCTCTTCCAGAAGATCGGGTTTTTTTTCTCCATTGTTTTCTCTTCCTTGATGGATCAGATCCTCTTTGGATCTAAGGATGGCGAGCTAGGAAAAGGACCAGAACTTTATGATCTTGGAATTTGATTAATTCAGAGGACATTTGTGTCTCATTGTGTATTTGTAATTGTCTGTTGTTTTTTTCTGCTTTTAAATCACTAATATATACACCTAAACTAAAACCATTGTCTCCTGTCCTCATTCACACCTCAGGCTCCTTAAAAGAACCATCTTCTGATGCTGCTCTTGTAGCTGCAGTTAGTTGCATAGCCCATAAATGTTACATTACACAGAGCTGATGTTACACACACCTGATGTTACACACACCTGATATTGCACCTGATGTTACACCTGGTGTTACACAAAGCTGGTGTTACACAGAGCTGATGTTACACACACCTGATGTTACACGCACCTGATATTGCACCTGGTGTTACACACACCTGATGTTACACACACCTGATATTACACCTGATGTTACACACACCTGATGTTACAGCTGATGTTACACACACACACACACCTGATGTTACACATGGTGTTACACCTGATGTTACACCTGATGTTGCACTTGATGTTGCACTTGATGTTGCACTTGATGTTGCACTTGATGTTACACCTGGCGTTACACCTGGCGTTACACCTGACGTTACACCTGATGTTACACCTGATGTTGCACTTTGTTACAACCGGTAAAGGCCAAAACATACAAAGTGGACACTGACACAGAAAAAGAATTAAAACAAATTTTATTGAACCTAAAATAAAGCACTCCAGGCTGGCAAGGTCCTCCCAGGCTTCTTTCACCAGGACTGGAGCGTCCTCGTCTGGTTCAGCATCCAAAGGAAAATAAATAATAAAAAGTTCAACAGAAAGGTGGACCGGTGAGTGTGGCCAAAAACAAGAAAATGCCACCCAGGCAGACCCAATCCTGTACAGGGCCGTCGTGTCTCCCCAGGCGACGATCTACCTTACAAAAAATCCCCTAAACAAACAAAACACGAGAACTGGACTACCTACACCCACACAGTCAAAAGTACAAAATAAAATGAAAAAGAGAAAAAAGGTAACAGTCCCTCACTGTTAACCTCAGCTGTCCCCCTCTTGGACAACTGTACAGACACTGCCCTCAGTGTCTCCAAACTTAAACTTAAACAAGCCTCATAGACACAGGCCAAAGGTTTAACTAGCACTTAAAGGACAACACCCACCGTGACAGTAACAATTCACCATATTGGAGAATTACTGTAGTATTTTATGAATTTTATTTTCATTTTTGCATTTGGGCCAGGCGAGGGTTAAAAAAAAAAAAAAAACCACTCCCGAATGAATCCGGAAACCTGGCCGAATAGTCCCGAAGGGTCATGCCTTTTGTTACATGATCTCCACCCAGAAGGCAGAAGGTAGGAGTGAGTTTCCATGGAGGTTTATGAGAGAGAGTGGTAGTTAAAACGGCATATTTCCTGCATATTTCCTTGTGCATTTGTGTGTACGTATATGGACCAGCGCTCTGATTTTATTTATTATTTATTTTATAACACCGCTGCGGACCTTTTGCTGCTCTCAGTCATTCTGCCCCTGAGGAGCGAGCCGCGAGCCGCGCGCGTCTCTGGCTCCTCGTTCTGCTGGTCACCTTTGAAGTTCCTCGTGCCGGTGTAATTTGCTCCCTCGAGTGTATGCACTGTATTTGCTCTCGTCAGCCTTGATACGGGGTCGGGAAGCACGCGCGTGGGCAGAGCTCAGCTGCGAGGCTGGCTCTGACTGCCTTTCTCTGGTCACGGGGGCGAGAGAATAAAAAGTCGATGCGGAAATGAATGAATTTGTCGCGATCAAACGAATTAAACTAGTATGTCTAATAGGGGTTGAACGAGTACATAATTTTTAACCTTGACATTAACATAAAAAAACTCGAACGACGCTCGAGTAGCCGATGACGTCACAGTGTCTTACGATGCAAAATAAATAAATAAATATAAATGCCTAAAAACGTCTTTACAAAAAGAAAAAAAAGACCAACAAAACATTGGGAGCATTTATTATGCTCCTATCATGTATCATACTGCAGATAAGTCACAGGAAAAACAAAACTATTAGTTATTATTATTAATTTTAAAAGTGAAAGTAATGCGCTGAAAACCGAAACTTAAAAAACAAATGGGGCCACAGCCACACCGTACCACCGCCTGCAGCTGTGCAATTTAGGTTTACTTTTAGAGATTGTGTTTATAGGTTTTTGGTAGCTCTAGAGAGATGAATATTTGTTTTTTTTTGTTTGTGAAACGAGAGACAGGAAGCCGTTTCGGCCGTGTTATAATATGGGACCTGCATTGCAACACTGCCCTCTGCTGTCACAATCTACTACAAAGAAAGTCAACACGAAGTAGCGCATTTTATAAAATTATAAACTGTTTTACCTTTTTGACAAGACGGCCTGCTCCATTAACATCCGTGCGCACACAGGAATCCATTTTGTAGCGTCTACTAAAAGCTAAAAGCTGCCCCGCGCGCTGTGAAATGTGAAATGTGACGTCACTACGGCTACCCGAGGTGGACAAAAAAGCCTCGATAGAAGTCAAAGCACTCGAGTTGTCGAAAACTCGGGTACTCTGTTAATGCACTAATGTCTAAGTGGATGCTCGCTCAGAATATGAGTGAGCGACAGCAGGATTAATCAACACAACACAGGCAGCTTTAGGGAATATTTAAAAATGCTTCCTTTTTCTTTTCCTCGCTCGCTCGCCTGTAACTCCAAGGCGTCACTTTGGTGACGTGAATGCCCAAGTGAATGCCCATATATGGAGAGGGGCAGATTTTCCCGGAGCTGCATGCTAAAATCTGCTATAAATCATGAAATAACACATTTAGTGTTATTTCTCCACAATATAAGTAAACGCTCCTGTATTATTTTTAAATAAACTAATAAATATTAATGGCGATGCAATTTGAAAACATGGTGGGTGTTGGGCTTTAAGGTGCCTTAGTCCTCACAGAACTCTAAAACAGTCAGTCACTTTAAGAGCTTAACCAGCTCAACTACTTCTCCCCCCAAGAAGCAAACTCACAAACAAAATGAGAAGGTGGAGCTCTCCTCAATGTTTGCACATCCTACAGCTTTACAGCTGTCAATCAACACTCAGTTGCCTGTAAGTGTATCTTCAGCAGTTCCAGTGAACCTTAGCTGGCATCTGGTGTCTTTCCACACCAGCCTCTACTTGATTAACAAACCCTGTTGTATCAAGCTTTCACCACACACAACTCTAGCAAACACTAGAGCTGTGATAAGAGCACCCTTGATCTACATGAGCTGTTTAAACAGCCCCAAACCTCAAGAGCGTTAGCTCACACAAACTAGCATGAGAGCTCAACACTCAGTGATCAGAGTGGGTGGAGAACACTCTGGAACACACATAGGCAGCAATACAGCTACCTTAATCAAAACTTGGTTTACCTGCAACATGATCACAAGTTGTTCCAACAATAATAATAATAATAATAATGTCTTTTCCTGTCATCTGCGTATGTTTCCCATACACAGACGAAATTCGACTCTGCATTTAACCCAACCACCTACCAGGTGGTGCAGTGAGCAGCCATAGAAAGCGCCCGGGGAGCTGGAGAATTAGATGTGCACTCATAGACACCCCAAGGTGTGTAGTGGCCGGGACGCGAACCCGCGTCCTTCGGGTTCCAAGTCAAAAGCCCTGCCACTACACCATCTTGGCTCCAACAAGCACCCTTGCTTGCGTCCACCAACCTCAGCTGGCAATCTCAACCTCACATTAGCTCTCAGTAAGGCTCCACAGTGTTCAGGTCTCAGCTCAGACTATTTAAAAGGCTGAGAGCAAACAGGTGTTTCACCTGAGCTAATCAAGCCTGATTAGGACAAGCTGAGCAAAAAAAAATGCAGCTACAGGCTGCTGGTGCTTTATTTAGCAGACTGCAGCTAACCTAAACACAATAATGATGTTTTTAAAAAAAACTCTGAACACCCTCAGGTACATAACAACTTGATGTTACACTTGATGTTACACATGGTGTTACACCTGATGTTACACCTGACGTTACACCTGACGTTGCATTTGATGTTACACCTGATGTTACACCTGATGTTACACTTGATGTTGCACTTGATGTTGCACTTGGCGTTACACCTGGCGTTACACCTGGCGTTACACCTGGCGTTACACCTGGCGTTACACCTGGCGTTACACCTGGCGTTACACCTGGCGTTACACCTGATGTTACACCTGATGTTGCACCTGATGTTGCACCTGATGTTGCACTTGATGTTACACCTGATATTGCACTTGATGTTACACCTGGCATTACACCTGGCGTTGCACCTGGCGTTACACCTGGCGTCAGTTTGCTTATATTTAAAAAAAGTTTTTTATTTATTTTCACTGCAGTACAGCAAATCCAAACACAAGAAGAAGCTGTTTGAGGCTCACTGCATTACTGATTGTACATTTTATGATTCATTTTTACGTTATTTTATTTGTTTTTAAAGCCTTACATGGTGTTGCCCCACCCTAACTCACTGAGCTGTTATGCCCCTATACTGGTCAGCTGACCAGCTGCTCCTGAACATTCCAAAAACTGAACAAAACCTTGGAGGGGATCGAGCTTTCTCTGCTGCTGCTTCTAAAATACGGAATGCGCTGCCTTTGGGTATCAGATAGGCATCCTCCTCACCTCTTCTCCTTGGCTTTTGACACCATCTGGGATGTTCATTTCTAGTATACCAGGTCATTTTAATTTATTTTGATTGATTGTGTTTTTGTTTTCATTACATGTATAAGGTTGCTTTTCTTTGCCATTTAGGCCTTTATTAGGGGTCCAAGTCTGTGGTGGCAAGGGACCACAGCTGCAGAGCAGCAGCATTTCCATGCTTCAAGCATAACAAGGAACATATTAACACAATTATGTTTTCTAATATTATTATTTTCCATTATTTTTATTTTTTCCTAAGTAAAAGTCATGCTGCAGCCCAAGCCACAGGGAGTATTAAGATGATATTAACATGGTAGTAACTTTCGCCTCTTTGCCATGACAAGTGTGAAAAATATTGAGATATTAATTACATGTATATTAATTTTGGTCCATATTGCACAGCCCTACCACGAACAAGGTTGTCCCGTAAACAGGGCTGAGTGGAGGTGGGTACCGTCAGTGGACAGGCCCTTAACTCGTGCCATGTGATGTGGAACCAATGAGAGATGAGACAGTGGTAAAGTGTCATAAGGCTTCTGCGTATGGCTCAGAAAAATACTCAGGCGTTTCCACTTATCATGGCATACTTTGTATTTGACCGTTAAACTTCTTAACCGAAAGTCGATAATGTAACGTCATATCGACACATTCCATGAACTCTTACTGAATCCCAGGATGTAGGCCACGCCCATTTCATCCTAGAACTGTTTTCACGCCCACTCCACCAAGTTCACAAAACCTACTTGACAGCTTTACAACGGTTTACATTTCCATCATTATGAAACTCATCACCCTAAAGAACATGTGCAGTAGTGCTTTCCAATAATATTTGTTTATTAAAAATAATAGTAAATGGAAAATCATGACAGTTGTGCCCATGGAAATCTTTTTTTGCAACACAGCTAAACACATTAGGTATATCTTCTTAACAATATTAGCTAATTGGATGAAATGTATAGTATTAGGAGTAGACTGACTTGAGTGAGTTGACTTGTGAAGTCTTGCAAAGTACTTGGAGTTTGGTGGGGATGACTACCACATGCACATTTAGCTTAATATTGGTAAATTAGTTCAAACCTTTTTGTGTGCTGGCTATTGTCAACAGCCATCTTGAACCGGGTTAACTCCAAATGTTAACGAGTTGTAGATGTTCATACAAAGACTTTGTCAACAGAAAAAACAGGTTGGGTCTAACAGAAACTGGCTAAAGCGAAAACAGTACACAATGTACTGTTGACAATGAGAGGATCTACAGTTTGGAACTCTCTTCCTGCTACTATAAAATCCACAACCAGTTTCAATATGTTTAAAAAGCAAACAAAACTCTGGTTATGTCAAAAACAGAAATGTACCCATTTTTGACATATTACATTTCTCTGTTTTGTATCCCGTATGTTGTGCTATTTTTAAGGACTACCGATACCACTTCAATTTTTAGATTTTTTAAATTTTATTTTATTTGTTTATTCTTGTTTTTTTTATTTTTATTATTTGTGTATTTTTTCTTCTTCTTAAAAGCCCATCTAGGGACAAGTGCTGCAAATTAGCTGTTGCTATTGCACTATGATGCAAACATGGGACTGCTGTTTTACTCAGTTTGTCTATGTCGATGTGTGTCTGTCCCTATCAAATAAATCAAATAAATCAATCAATGTGTAGCATTCTGAGTATTCTAGCCATTTTTGAGTTTACTAAAGCCATTTATCTTATTATGCAGTTATCTTGAAAATGATTGACTCCAAAAGTTAATCAGCTGCAGACACACAGCCGTGGTATGAACATCAGCTGCTCTGCAGAGGGTGATGACTATGTGATGACATTCAACAGGTTCAGTGCAGACCTGAAGCTGAGTCCAGCACATTCATTCTGAGGACTTACCCAGTGTCCCAAAGAGAATAGAAGCGCCCACTCCACGGAGCAATGTACCCTGAAGGAGCAACAAACAAAACATGAGCTTATTAAGACTCACCAGAGCCGTGTCACACACACACAGACTCACAAACACAACATTCAGACAGTGATCTGGTTCTGGGCTTCACATCAGTGGAACAAGTAATTGGTTTGTATAAGTCCTCTGGCATGTATTGATCATATAATTAGTCTGATCTGCACAGGACAACAACAGATGAGAACACTGAACAGAACCAGAACCGTTAAAGAGCAGCTGGTAGAGACTACATTAATAATACAAGAGAGCTGCAATAGTCTGGATGATTCAGCTAATGCAGTACATTATAGCATCTCAATGGCTTTACATGAGGGCTGTAATTATTAAAGCCACACTCGTTAATGTCTGAAAAACATATTTGGAGGTCGTTTGAGGTACAAAACAACATTCAGTTCATACCGATAATGGGTGTCTTGTATTAAATAAAAACTCAACAAAACAAACTGCTGAATACTTTTCTTCTTGAAAGGATGAGGTGATATCAAAAAATGATGGACTGCAACTATCTGGGAAGTAATTTGTACCAAAAGTACACACAAACACCTCTTTGTTAAATGCACGACACAAAAATAACTACAGCATCCTGCTGATCCCCGTCAGACCCAAAGGGAAAAATATCCATTTTATCCTAAGAAACAATTTGTTTTATTCCTCATTTTGTTCATCTTTTGAAAAAATAAGCTTAATTTAAAACACTGGCCGATCCTGATGAGGACAAATTATAAGTTTATGTTTGAATAATCTTCCAAAAAGATGAAACATTTGAGCAAATACATAATTACCAGGTAATACTGTAACAGACATTAAAGGTTAGGGTTACATAAATGGCTCAAAGTTAAATAATATATTAGAGTCTCTTCTTTTTTATCTGTACACTTTGTAGCTTTAAGGTCAAGTTGACACAGAGACACACGACAAACATAAAACCTCTACAGAGCTCTGAAACTATTCAGCGTTCTTGGTATCTTTACATTTTGTTGCCTTAGAACCTGGAATTTAGCGGACATTTTAATATGATTAAAATAATTAATTTTCCCATAAACTTTTGATTTTAAAAGTTAAACGGTGAGAAATCTTTCGGCTGTTCCCTCTTCAGGGGTCCTCACAGCGAGTCATCCTTCTCCATCTCACTCTGTCCTCTGCATCCTCTGTCCTCACTCCAACTACCTTCATGTCCTCTCTAACTGCATCCATATATCTCCTCTTTGGTCTTCCTCTTTTTCCTGGCAGCTGCATTTCTAACATCCTTCTACCAATATACCCACTGTCCCTCCTCTGGACATGTCCAAACCATCTCAGTGTGGCCTCCCTAACTTTATCTCCCAGTTGTTCAACATGTGCTGTACCTCTGATGATCTCATTCATGATCTTATCCATCCTTGTCACTCCTAAGGAGAACCTCAGCATCTTCATTTCTGCCACTTCCAGTTCTTTCTCCTGTCTTTTTATCAATGACGCCGTCTCCAGACCATACAATATAGCTGGTCTCACCACTGTCTTGTAAACTTTTCCTTTGACCTTTGCCGACACCTTTTTGTCACAAATCACTCCTGAAACATTTCTCCATCCACTCCATCCTGCCTGGACTCTCTTTTTCACATTACCCATTTTCGTGGATAGTGGACCCCAAGTACTTGAAGTCCTGCACCTTTGTGACCTCTGCTCCTTGTAGCCTAACTGTTCCACCAGCCTCCCTCTCATTCACACACATGTACTCTGTCTTACTACGGCGGACTTTCATTCCTCTTCTTTCAAGTGAATACCTCCACCTCTCCAAGCTCTCTTCCACCTGTTCCCTGTTCTCACCACAGATCACAATGTCATCTGCAAACATCATAGTCCATGGGGATTCCTACCTGACCTCATATGTTAGTCGGTCCATCACCAGAGCAAACAAGAAGGGGCTCAGAGCCAATCCTTGATGCAATTCCACCTCCACCTTGAAACTATCTGTCACTCTTACAGCACATCTCACCACTGTCCTGCTGTCCTCATACATGTCCTGTACCAGTCTAGCATACTTTTCTGCCACTCCAGATTTCCTCATGCAATACCACACCTCCTCCCTTGGCAACCTGTCATATGCTTTTTCTAAATCCACAAAGACACAACGGAGTTCTTTCTGACCCTCTCTATACTTCTCCATCAGCATCCTCAAAGCAAAGATGGCATCTGTGGTGCTCTTTCTTGGCATGAAACCATACTGTTGCTCAGTATGGTTTCAAATATGATAGATAAAAGATCTAAGGATTGGTATGATATGGACATGTTGGTTGTAAAAGACAGAATGTCTTATGTCATTGAACCGTTCACGTACATATGTAATTTTGTCTTTTTCAACTGGTATTTTTCCAGATAATATGACGGTAGCAAAGGTTGCCCCTATTTTCAAGAACGGTAATAAGTCTATATTCAATAATTATAGACCAATTTCCTTATTACCACAATTTTCTAAAATTCTTGAAAAATTATTTGTGATTAGATTAGACAAATTTCTTGATGACTATAACATTTTAACTAACAGCCAATATGGTTTTAGATCTAAAAATTCAACTTCTATGGCTCTTATGGAATTGACTGAACAAATTTCCACTGCTGTTGATCAAAAGCAACACTGTGTGGGTTTGTTTGTTGATCTAAAGAAAGCGTTTGACACAGTTGATCACACTATTCTCCTCGAGAAATTAAATAAATATGGTATTAGAGGAATGACCTTGAAATGGGTATCTAGCTATTTGGAGGACAGAAGTCAATTTGTACAGATAGACAATACCAGATCAAAACTCAACAGAATCACATGTGGAGTCCCTCAGGGTTCTATACTGGGACCTAAGCTTTTTATTTTGTATATAAATGATTTGGTAAAAGTGTCTGGTATTCTAAGGTGTGTTCTTTTTGCTGATGATACCACCTTCTTTTATTTTGGTTATGATTTGAAACAAATGTTTGAGTTGTTAAAAGAGGAGATCTCAATATTACAAACTTGGTTTAGTTTAAATAAGTTATCATTAAATTTAGATAAGACTAACTATATGTTATTTAGCAAAAATAAAATAGATACATTTTCTATCAAAATTGATGGTGTTGAACTAAGTAGAGTGGATGAGGTGAAGTTTTTGGGTGTAATTGTTGATGAGAGATTGTCGTGGAAACAGCATGTAAATTTTGTTAAAACTAAGTTATCTAAATCTATTGGCGTATTGTATAAACTAAAGGACTTGTTAAATGATAGGGCTCTTTATTTGCTATATAACTCAATTTTTGTTCCACATTTAATTTATTGTGTGGAGGTTTGGGGTAAAGCCTGTACAACTATAACAAATTCTATTTTTATTTTTCAGAAAAGAGCGGTGAGAATTATTGCCAGAAAGCCTTATCGTCATCCATCGAATGTATTATTTAAACAACTCAAATTATTGAAATTTTATGAATTGGTAGATTATAATATTTTGTTAGTAATGCATAAGGCTCATAAGAATGTGCTACCCACAAATGTTCAAATGTTTTTCATAAAGAGAAAAAGCCGTTACAGTTTAAAAGGAACTGAAATGTTTGTTAAACCTAGATATAGGACTAGTTTGAAGGGACGTTTTATTTCGAATAAGGGAGTGGAATTGTGGAATGTTTTGGAAAAATATGCTGGAAAAATATGTTAAAGATGTAAACTCTGTGATGAAATTCAAAAAAATTATCAAGTTTAAACTGCTAGCAAAATACTAAAGTTTTAAGTAATGCATCCTAATGTATTTGTTGATTATTGAGTGTGAAATGTTACTAAATTGATCTGTTGTTTTTGGTAGTTAATTGTTTGAATTGATTGTTTGTAAATTGTTCGTTTTGTTTTTTTGGAGAGAAAAAAAGGGGCAGACTAAATAAGAAAATTTTCTTCTTTCTGACACCTTTCATTTTATGTATTTTGATTTTTTTCACATATTTATGAAATGGTTTTTTCCCATTATCTTTTATGTTGTTTTTCTTAAATATGTAAAATGAATAACACTTTAATAAAATAAAAATATGGACTCAAATATGCCATTGAATATTTGAGTCAAAAACCTCACTGCCATCTCTCCAAGACATTTCCAAACCTCCATTGGTAAGTCATCAGGTCCTACTGCCTTCCCCTTCTTCATTCTTTTCAGAGCTTTCCGGACTTCACCCTCACTAATCTTTCCCACTTCCTGGTCCACAGTTTCTATGACCTCTACTCTTCTTTCTCTTTCATTATCTTCATTCATTAGCTCCTCAAAGTAATCCTTCCATCTTCCTGTCACACTCTCCTCACTTGTTAGAACATTACCATTCCTATCTTTAATAAGCCTAATCTGTTGCACATCCTTTCCAGCCTGATCCCTCTGTCTTGCCAATCGGTACAAGTCCTTCTCACCCTCTTTGGTGTCCAATCTCCCATAAAATTAATTGTATACCCTCTGCGTTGCCTTTGACACCTCCCTCTTTGCGCTGTCCCATCTCCTTATATTCCTGTCTCCTCTCTTCAGTCCTCTCACTGTTATATTTCTTCTTGGCTAATCTCTTTCTTTGAATGGCATCCTGCACTTCACTATTCCACCACCAGGTTTCCTTATCATCCATTCTCTGTCCAGATGACACACCAAGTACCTTCCTACCTGTCTCTCTAATTACTGTTGCTGTAGTAGCCCAGTCACTTGGAAGCTCTTTCTTACCACCCAGAGCCTTTAACAGCTCATCTCTGAATTTCTCACAACATTCTTCCTTCTTTAGCTTCCACCATTTGGTCTTCTTCTCTGATTTTACTCTTTTTCTCTTCTTCACAACAACAGTCATTCTACACACAACCATCCAATGCTGTCTGGCCACGCTCTCCCCTGCCACAACCTTACAGTCTCCAATCTCCCTCAGGTTTCCTCTTCTACACATAATGTTGTCGACCTGTGTACTCCTTCCTCCACTCTTATAGGTCACTCTATGTTCCTCCCTCTTTTGGAAAACTCTGAACAGTTTGCAGGAACTATTTTGTCAAGTGAGGCCATACCAGTGCTCTGATGTGGCTCCACTATATTATCGCCTAAAGACGAGGGCAGAGCGATTATATTTTTACCATTCTTAGTGTGTTTGTTTGTCTGTTAGCAAAAAATCTCATGAAACACTGAACAGATTTTAATGAAACCCTCAGAATTGAATTATTTGATGTGTATCTACAACTGATTCTTTTTTGGAGACAACCCAATTCAAAATGACAGCCACAGCTAATCAACCTTTGTTTATAGGGGGGGACAAAACGAGTAAATTTCCATTGATTTTACAGCTATTGAGCTACAATTTGGTGCAGTAGTAGCTGAGTTAGTCCCAACTCATAAGTCAAGAGCTAACAGATCCTTTTTTCATTCAACCTTTATGTATACAGGTTAATCCCATTGAGCCTCGGGGACTTATTTACAAGAGAGACCTGGTTTTAACAGTGATGACAACAGTGGACAACAAAGACAATCATAAAAAGCATACAAATTAAAAAGAACAAATAAAAGAAAATGGTATAAAAATGAAACAAAAACAGCTAGCTTATAAGGAAGGCTGTGTAGAAAACTAAAAACAGGAACATGTCTGCATTGGTCTTTGCCAGGAACTTAACAGATGTTTAAAGTCACTTAGAGAGGTCAAGGTTGAGAGCTTCAGATCTTTTTGTAAGATATTCCAGGAAGAGAGTCAGAGAATCTTTATTGTCATTTGCACCGCATGTGGTACATGTGATGAAACGAGATTATGTACACAGGGTCCCAGTTACATCCAACAACAAAATGTAAGAGAAAAACAGTAATAACATCTAGGATATAACCAAGAAAAACATCAACTAGAAATAGTACACTAAGCCCTAATGTAATAGAAAAACATCATTACAAACAGCAGCACGAACACGAGTCTGTATGAGCAGATGGTCACAGATGAACACAGCAGCAACATGAAACAGATCAGCATCAGCATGATCAATCAATCAATCAATCACCTTTATTTAACCAGGTAGAGCCCATTGAGATCGAGATCTCTTTTACAAGGGTGACCTGGTCAAGTGGTCAGCAGCACACGTCACATTGGCAATAGGCATTTGCACTTATCAAAAAGAAAATAAAGAAAACTACAATCACAGTAAACAGATGTTGACAGTTCAAAACCAACAGGATATGACATGATGTGATATTTCACAGTGATTATTCTTATTATTTATTTATTCATGAGTCTAACAGCCTCAGGGTAGAAGCTGTTCCTCAGTCTAGTGGTTCTACATTTGATGCTCCTCAACCTCCGTCCTGAGGGGAGTGGGGCAAAGAGTGAGTGTGCTGGGTGAGTGAGGTCTTTCATGATGCAGGTGGCTCTTTTCCTGCATCTGGAGGTGTAGATGTCTGTGATGGTGGGGAGACTGACTCCAACATCTTCTGTGCAGCCTTCACCACTCTCTGCAGAGCTTTTCTTTCTGCAGCTGTGCAGCCTCCATGCCACACGTTGATGCTGGAGCACAGGATGCTCTCCACTGCACACCTGTAGAAGGAGGTGAGGACTGGGCTACTCAGACCAGCTCGTCTCAGCCGTCTGAGGAAGTAGAGTCTCTGATGACCTTTCTTGATCAGGCTGGTGGTGTTGTTGCTCCAGCTGAGGTTATCATTCATGTGTACACCCAAGTACTTGTAGCTGGAGACCACTTCCACCGCAGATCCACTTATGTTCAGTGGGGTGTGGGTGTGTTTGTTCCTTCTGAAGTCCACAATCATCTCCTTTGTCTTCTTCACATTTATGTGAAGGTTATTCTCTTTGCACCAGCTCTCCAGGTGTTCCACCTCCTGCCTGTAGCTGGACTCATCATTGTTTGTGATGCATCCCACCACAACTGTATCATCTGCAAACTTTACAATATGACAGCCTGGATGTGTGGCTGTACAATCATATGTGAGCAGAGTGAACAGAAGAGGGCTTAGCACACATCCTTGAGAAGAGCCAGTGCTGAGGGTTATGGTAGAGGAGGAGAAGTTGTGGAACCTCACTGACTGTGGTCTGTTTGTTAAGAACTCTAGTACCCAGTTACAAACGGAGGGACTTAGTCCCAGTGTGAATAGTTTGTCCATCAGGGTTTGGGGGATCATGGTGTTGAAGGCAGATGTGAAGTCCACAAAGAGCATACAGACATAGGAGTCCTTCTGATCCAGGTGGGTGAGAGCAGTGTGGACCACAGAGGAGATGGCGTCCTCTGTTGATCGGTTCTCACGGTAAGCATACTGATGAGGGTCCTCGTTGATGTTGACGGTTGTCTTGATGTGGGTCATGACCAGTTTTTCAAAGCATTTTGCGACTATCGGGGTGAGGGCCACCGGCCGATAGTCATTCAGACCAGTCACTGTGGAGCTTTTTGGGACTGGGATGATGGTGGCGGTCTTCAGGCAGGTGGGAACTGACTCCAGTGCAAGTGAGGTGGTGAAGATGTCAGCCAGCACCTCACAGAGCTGGTCCGCACATTCCTTCAGAACTTTCCCGGGGATGTTGTCTGGGCCGATTGCTTTGTGAGGGTTGATCCTTCTGAGACTACCTCTCACTTCTGCTGCGGTCACGCTGAGATGCTCTTCATTTGGGGATGAGGTGAGTCTGGTGCTGGATGGTCTGTTTGGGTCTTCAAAGCGTGCATAAAACTTGTTGAGGGCATCAGGCAGAGATGGGTCTTTGGGGCATTGTTCACTCCTGCCTTTATAATCAGTTATGCATTTGATGCCCCTCCACATGCTCTGTGGGTCTTGTGAGGTGAACTGACCCTCAATCCTCTGTGCATAATTGGCTTTGGCCCTCTTAAGCAGGAGCGGAGTAGGAGAAGGCACTTTTGCCAAGCTCAGTCCTCACTGAGGTAACACTGCAGGTAATCATGTCCTGAGAGTGCACGCTGTAACTGCACTCATGCAGAGACATGTAGGAAAAGATGTATGAAGGTAGCAGACCAAGAAGTCATTTAAAGATGAAAATGTACCAGTGTGAGAGTCTATGTGAAGTTAATGATGTCCAGTTAACCAGTGAATACAGGGTGCAATGGTGGGTATAGTAGTTACAGCCAGTTATGAATCTTAATGCACCATGATAGACAGCATCCAGCATCTGCAGGGTGTTTGTAGGAGCGTTCATGTAAATCATGTGTGTCAAACTCAAGGCCCGGGGGCCAAATAGGGTGACATCTTATCTGTGCTGTGACACAGGAGGAGAAATGCTGAGGAGGGACTGGTAAATATGAGGGAAAAACACAACATACAGGACCAGACCCCAGAAACCCTACAGTGAAGTTTAAAAGAGAGATGCGAATCAACCAAGATACCAGTACCCACATACAGTATTTGTAGAAATTGACAAACTCAATAGGGACACCTATTGAGGATAAAATCAAAGGAAGAACTGCTGGGACAGACTTTCTGTTTGAAAAAAGCATCCCTTTGGTTTTATCAGCATTTAAGACAAGTTTGAGACGGAACAAATCTGACTGGATGATGTTGAAAGTGGATTGTAAAAGATGGAAAACCTTAGCAACTGTTTTAGCTCGACACTAAACAACTGTGTCATCAGCATAGAAATGTAAAGATGCATCAGGGATGCTCTGACCTACATTACCTATGGATTGTAAAGAGGATGGAACCTAAGACTGAGCCTTGAGATCATGCAAGATGCTACTAAATTGCAATATTGCATTCGATTGCACTTCATGTTTTTTCATGGTTTGACCAAAACAGCTACATCTCGGACATTTCCCTTGAGATGACCTTCATTTAAAACACTGGCATGAAAGAGGGTGATACAAATTCCTCCAAGATATGCTCGGCGTATCGTGTTTCAAATATAAGTTTCACATTTTATTTGAAGAGTTGAATTGTTGCATTTAAATGCTTTATTCAAATACCAAGCTGCAACAGACAGACGTATTCCCCAGGGAAGTCATTTAAGGTTCCTCATCAGGATGAGCCGCCTCCATGTGAATGCTGAACTTGTTAGAGACTATCTGGAAACATTAGTCTCACAAATATGAGTGTATCTTAAGGAATTCTCCTGATAGTTGCTGCCACTCATCTCTTCCAAGCAGCCTGACCCAGATCTGGCCATCCATGTGCTCAAACCACATACATATTCATGGAGCTCTGAAGCTCACGCGACAGCCCGCTTCAGTGAAAGAGAAATCTCTAATTAGTTGCTATCATCTGGTGGCAGCTCATCGGGTTGCGTTTGTCTTGCCTTTCACATGTTTTGTCTCCATGTGCTGCTCCAGACGTTTCTACGCAGGTTAAAACCGGTGCTGTCATCCTGCCATGAATGTGGTCACAATGTAGAAAAAAAGCTGCAGTATGAACCTCATCCTTCTACACTGTGTTGGGTAAGCACGCTTTAGACGACCTGCTCGACACAAGTGGCGCTTCAGAGACAAAACCCCATGATTGTGACGAACTGATTAAAGGCAGCGCTGAATATCTCTTGAGAACTAAATCTGAAAAGCAAAGATACTTTCTTCAGATTCTGTTCCAAAGCTGGTTATTCATCGAAACTGCTTGTAATTTTCAAAAAAATAAACTGAAGCTAGATGTGTGATGTGCTTGGAGCCTGATCAGACTGGCAGCTCGATGCAGCAGACGCTGTGGAGTGCACCAGACTGATGGCTGCATAAAAATTTACAGCTGTTTGTTTCTGGGTTTGTAAAAATCATGACTAGGTTGTGAATAAAAATGACTGTGCAATAAACTATACAGTTTTGTTCTACATGGGGCAGATGTGGCTGAATGGTTATAGCAGTTGTCCTCCAAAGCAAGAGTTGTGGGTTCAAGTCCACAAGCAGTCACATGCCCAAGTGTCCCTGGGCAAGACACTGAACCCCACATTGTCTCCATTGTGTGTTCCACCTATGTACAAATGTGATAAAGCACTGAATATTATTTGCATAGATCTAGTAGAGTGCTGTTTAAATGGGTAAATGAGGCACAGATTGTGTTGTAAAGAGCTTTGAGTATCTTGATAAGAGAAAAGGCGCTACAGTCCATTTACATCTACTCTTGCTTTTCTTGTGTGACTGCAAGAAACAAAATATCGTCTAAAACATTCCCTGTCTTTAATCCACATAGTGGCTGAAAGAAATACTTCACAACAGTCACCACGTTCAGGCTTTTGGGGCCACTTTCCAGAAAATTTTATATGTGTCCAACCCACGTGATTCAAAGGGTGTAATTACCCTGTAAGTGTGTCATCAAGTTCTGGAGAAGCCAGTTAATGACCCATTTGTTTAAAGCAGAGAAACATTTAAATAATGCAGAATAGTGGCCCCACCAAAAGCTGAATGTATGTCCACTGAGACTTAAAGGTATTGTGGCATGATGTTGGAAATTTGCATATTTGTCAGAACATACAGTATATATCTTATATCATTGAGCTCTGTTCGTTTTTGCAAAATAAATTATAAATATATTAAAATTTTATTCTAAATTATGGTAATTTTTTCTCTGGGATACGCCCCTAAAATTCCTCGCATTTCCGTTATACGTCATCACCAGTCATCAGTGACGTGACAACGGGAAGAAGGCAGAGCCTTGCCCGTTTGTTTGGTGTGTTAACTGCTTGCCATACTCATTCATTTCCTGAAGGATCGCCTCTTTTTACTTGCTTTTATTTGTGTAACTTGAAAAATGCCGTCACGTTGTAGCGCATTTGGGTGTTGTAATATCAGCAGTGAACAAGTGAGCCTTCACAAATTTCCAAAAGATGAGAAACTTCGACAAGAATGGACCAGACAAGGACCGGTGGGTTCCAGGAGTCGTATGTCTGCAGCGACCATTTCACTGCCGATTGTTTTCAGGAAAGACCTGGTATAAAAGAATCTTTAGGATTACCAGTAAGATTCAGAAGACTTTTAAAACCGGATGCTATTCCTACTATTTTTAAAAGAAAATCTACAGAAGAAAGTCCCACAGCTACCACGTCAAAACAACGCAGGGACCATCGGAAGACTGTCCAGGAGATGAGTAAGTCTTTGTGTAAACATAATCTGAGGTGTGTAGTGTTTTAGATTATAAACTATTTATTTTACGTGAGTTCATGTTGTTTTACTTTATACACTGTGAGTGTATAAAGCCAATTATCACGGCAAATTCTTTAGGTTCGCTGCTAACAAGCTAGCCGAATCAGATAGCTAACACAATAGCCGAGATACAGGCCACGTTGCTATGTATGTATTTTTAAATTATGTCTGCGCGATCAGGTAACATCTGTAGTTTGTTTTTATTCGGGGAGAGTCTATTAATGAGAGTTTTGGATGATTTACAGTCTTAAAATGATATATTTCAGACGTGACCGGACTGTCGGCCGATGGCTGCTAACAAAATTAGCCTAGATACCAGTCAACACGAAGCGCTATTTATGTATTTTTAAATTATGTCGGCGCGATCAGGTAACATCTGTAGTTTGTTTTTATTCGGGGAGAGTCTATTAATGAGAGTTTTGGATGATTTACAGTCTTAAAATGATATATTTCAGACGTGACCGGACTGTCGGCCGATGGCTGCTAACAAAATTAGCCTAGATACCAGTCAACACGAAGCGCTATTTATGTATTTTTAAATTATGTCGGCGCGATCAGGTAACATCTGTAGTTTGTTTTTATTCGGGGAGAGTCTATTAATGAGAGTTTTGGATGATTTACAGTCTTAAAATGATATATTTCAGACGTGACCGGACTGTCGGCCGATGGCTGCTAACAAAATTAGCCTAGATACCAGTCAACACGAAGCGCTATTTATGTATTTTTAAATTATGTTGGCGCGATCAGGTAACATCTGTAGTTTGTTTTTATTCGGGGAGAGTCTATTAATGAGAGTTTTGGATGATTTACAGTCTTAAAATGATATATCTCAGACGCGATTGGACATGCTCCGCCATTATTATTTAAATGCGCGTTGGAGCGTGCCTTCCCGTTGTCACGTTTTAATACAAGCCCAAAACCAGAAAAGTTGGCACGTTGTGGAAATCGCAAATAAAAACAGAATACAATGACTTGCAAATCTTTTTCAACCTATATTCAATTGAACACACTGCAAAGACCACATACTTAACGTTCGAACTGGTAAACTTTGTTATTTTTTGCAATTATTAGCTCATTTGGAATTTGATGCCTGCAACATGTTTCAAAAAAGCTGGCACAAGTGACAAAGAAGACAGAGAAATTTGAGGAATGCTCATCAAACACTTATTTGGAATATCCCACAGGTGAACATGCAAATTGGGAACAGGTGGGTGCCATGATTGGGTATAAAAGCAGCTTCCTTGACATGCTCAGTCATCCACATAGAAGGATGGGGCGAGGGTCACCACTCTGTGAACAAATGCGTGGGCAAATTGTCGAACAGTTCAAGAACAACTTTTCTCAACGAGCTATTGCAAGGAATTTAGGAATTTCACCATCTACGGTCCGTAATATCATCAAAAGGTTCAGAGAATCTGGAGAAATCACTACACGTAAGGGGCAAGGCCGAAAACCAACATTGAATGCCCGTGACCTTCGATCCCTCAGGCGGTACTGCATCAAAAACCGACATCAGTGTGTAAAAGATATCACCACATGGGCTCAGGAATACTTCAGAAAACCACTGTCAGTAACTACAGTTCGTCGCTACATCTGTAAGTGCAAGTTAAAGCTCTACTATGCAAAGCAAAAGCCATTCATCAACAAGATCCAGAAACGCCGCCGGCTTTGCTGGGCCCGAGCTCATCTGAGATGGACTGATGCAAAGTGGAAAAGTGTTCTGTGGTCTGATGAGTCCACATTTCAAATTGTCTTTGGAAACTGTGGACGTCGTGTCTTACGGACCAAAGAGGAAAAGAACCATCAGGACTGTTATAGGCGCAAAGTTCAAAAGCCAGCATCTGTGATGGTATGGGGGTGCATTAGTGCCCAAGGCATGGGTAACTTACACATCTGTGAAGGCACCATTAATGCTGAAAGGTACATACAGGTTTTGGAGCAACATATGCTGCCATCCAAGCGACGTCTTTTTCATGGACGCCCCAGCTTATTTCAGCAAGACAATGCCAAGCCACATTCTGCACGTGTTACAACAGCGTGGCTTCGTAGCAAAAGAGTGCGGGTCCTCCCCTGGCCTGCCTGCAGTCCAGACCTGTCCCCCATTGAAAATGTGTGGCGCATTATGAAACGTAAAATACGACAACGGAGACCCCGGACTGTTGAACAACTTAAGCTGTACATCAAGCAAGAATGGGGAAGAATTCCACCTGAAAAGCTTCAAAAATTGGTCTCCTCAGTTCCCAAACGTTTACTGAGTGTTGTTAAAAGGAAAGGCGATGTAACACAGTGGTAAATATGTCCCTGTGCCAACTTTTTTGCAATGTGTTGCTGCCATTGAATTCTAAGTTAATGGTTATTTGCAAAACAAAATAAAGTTTCTCCGTTCGAACATTAAATATATTGTCTTTGCATTCTATTCAGTTGAATATGGGTTGAAAAAGATTTGCAAGTCATTGTATTCTGTTTTTATTTGCGATTTGCACAACGTGCCAACTTTTCTGGTTTTGGGCTTGTAATAATATAATAATAATAATAATAATAATGTCTATTCCTGTCATCTGCGTATGTTCCCATACACAGACGAAATTCGTCTCTGCATTTAACCCAACCACCTACCAGGTGGTGCAGTGAGCAGCCCGAAAGCGCCCGGGGAGCTGGAGAAATAGGTGTGCACTCATAGACACCCCAAGCTGGGTAGTGGCCGGGGCGCGAACCCGCGACCTTCGGATCCGTAGTCAAAAGCCCTGCCACTAGACCATCTTGGCTCCTATCGTTTTGCGGAAATGCGCAGATTTTTAGGGGCGTGTCCCAGAGAAAAAACTATCATAACTTGGAATGAAATTTTAATTTATTTATAATTTATTTTTCAAAAACGAACAGAGCTGAATGATATAAGATATATATGTTCTGACAAATATGCAAATTTACAACATCATGTCACAATACCTTTAAAGAGACCTTGACAGTGTTTTTTTTTTGTTTTTTTTTTTTATATTGCTTCAATTCAATTCAACACTTATTTAGACAGATAAGTCACATTGAGCCTCAAAGACTCATTTACAAGTGAGATCTGTTAGACGGACAAAAAGTAGTGAAACTGGACACATGTAGGAATTGGAGGCAAACAAATGATTAAATCTTTCTACTTGGCTGAGAAGAAAGTTTGATATAGAAAAAACACCTTGCACATGCAAGCACATGGTGACGTAGACATTCCATGCGTGGGGGTGATAAATGTGGTGAGGATGTCTGAGGACGCCCTCAGGGGCACTATAATGGTACGTCCAGACCGAACAGCGTTTCAATTTCCAAAAAGCTCGTCACGCACGCAAGTGGACGCACTTGGTGTCCAGACCAGAACGCCAGAACGCGAAACTGCTGCGGGGGGTGTGGAAGGAGCTTACCGGTATACCAAGTCCTCATTGCACTCCGCCAGGCAAGGAGCTTTTTATTTCTGTCCCTGTAGAGCAGACTTGACTGGTCGTGAAGGACTTGTCGCGAACACACAGCTACAATGAGTTTCACTTCCATAGTACACGACTTCACAGGTTTTTTCTGTGTCCCACAAACAATACGTCCAAAGGTGGGCGCCAGACCGCTAGGGAGCGCTAAAGCACTAATCCGCTTACAGTGGACCTAAACTTTTTGTCAGCGTTTTTGTGGATTGACTAACTTTTATAATTCATAAGCGGATTTGTGCTATTTTTATTTAAAATGCAGTACCGCTAATAACTAATTATCTATCAGTAAAAACCAATAAACTTATTTACAAGCTCTTATGCTGCTTGTTTTACCTTTTTCCCCACCATAAAGAGCAGAGAGGAGGAAGGGTGGGAGGGGGAGCAGAGCGGAGAACAGACTCGGATCTACCATGTAGGTAAATGATGCCGTTGCCTGGGGATCCCATCAGCATGGGGCCCCGGCCCCGCCGCGCCCCGGCCAGTCACCTACATCCCTAACATTGGCCCTCATTCACGAAAATGTTCGTATTTTTATCCTAAATTTCTCCTACTTTTGTTCGTACGAAGCGTTCGTACGAACATGCCACGTCAGATTCAACAAAGTCTTCTATCCTGAGGAAACGTGTGTAAATGGGTTGCGTAAATTTAATGAATCCCACCTGTTCTAAACAGCTGCGCGTGCACGCGAGAGGTTATTTACATAATTCCCACCCCTCAAAACACCATATAAGGCCACGTTTCCTGCCTTCTGACAGCAGGAAGTGTCCATTCATTCAAACTCAAGAAGTAAAAGGAGGAACTTCACGCGTTCGGAGATCTGCTCTCAGTCGCGCTGTGGCTACCCCCCCACCCCCCCCCCCGCAAGTGTCGGATGGTCAAATATCTTTAATTTTAGTGTACTGTGTTACATTATAGTTTCACTTATTCAGAAGAGCCGTGGCGCACCGCTACCCCTCCACCCCCCCGCAAGTGTCGGATGGTCAAATATCTTTAATTTTAGTGTACTGTGTTACATTATAGTTTCACTTATTCAGAAGAGCTGTGGCGCACCGCTACCCCCCACCCCCACCCCCCGCAAGTGTCGGATGTGTTTTTGAACAGAAGCATTTTAAAATGTCTCGAAACTACAGTTAACTTCATATTAATATTGTAGTGCATATGTTTTGTCTCCCGTGGGTCGTACAGTATCAGAAATCAAGAATAAATGGTTTGATCTGAAAATGGCTTCAAACAAACGTCTCGCCGCAGCACGGACAGGAGGTGGTCAAGGAATAGTCTGAGATGGATGGACAATAAATGCCACGCTGCAAGACGCGTGCCAACATGTTTTGCAGCACAAATGGGTCATGCGCGCACCTCCTGGTCAGCGCGCAACCACATTCTGCAGGTTATATTTCGAATCAGATATAATAATCAATTGCTCCGATGGTGTTTGGCACAAGATCAGTCTTAATTCGTACTTGTTCTGCGGCGGTGTATGGGGATTTTATGTACCTGGGTGTTAATATGAGGAGCGGCTTTGATGACCAAGGGGAGCGCACGACTCACTGAAGCCTGCGCGACACACCAAATTACACTTAAAATTATAATTATAATTCAAACAGAATAACCTATTGTCAAGAATAATTATGGTGCGTGATTTTTTTAAACCCAAAATATTTTCTAAATAACGAAATATGTTGGGGTAGCTTTTAACATATCTTGTGGTGGAGACGGTGTCAGTGCATGTACTAATGAACCCCAGTACTGAGGATGCGTATTGGTCAAGATCAAGTGATCCTCCATTTTTAGCAGCTTCTCGAAAAACCTGCCAGTCTGTTCTTTCAAACAATCTCTCAGTATGGGGCCACTGTCCTGGATCCAACATTTAACTTTCTTCTGTACCAGTCTGGAGCGTCTCAGCGGGGCAGATAAGCAGGGACCATTAAGATTGTGGAGGCGGGGTTTGGCTTTGTATGCATATTTTACGTTTGTGTAAACATGGTCCAGCGTGTTGTTTCCATGTGTTGCTATGGTTACATGCTGACTGAAATCAAGAATCAAGGCAGAGCAAAGTCAGAAGCAACACATTCCACAGTCTGGGGGCCACAGCCCTAAAAGCTTGAACCCCTGGACTTCACATCTGCCTTCAACACCATGATCCCCCAAACTCTGATGGACAAACTATCCACACTTGGACTAAGCCCCTCCATTTGTAACTGGGTACTAGACTTCTTAACAAACAGACCTCAGTCCGTGAAGATCCACAACTTCTCCTCCTCCACCATTACCCTCAGCACTGGCTCTCCTCAAGGATGTGTGCTGAGCCCTCTTCTGTTCACTCTGCTCACATATGATTGTACAGCCACACATCCAGGCTGTCATATTGTAAAGTTTGCAGATGATACAGCGGTGGTGGGATGCATCACAAACAATGATGAGTCCAGCTACAGGCAGGAGGTGGAACACCTGGAGAGCTGGTGCAAAGAGAATAACCTTCACATGAATGTGAAAGACAAATGAGAATATGAAGTTATTCGTGGAGAAGATCCGTCTGGATGACAGCAGACTGACGCTCCTAAATTATACGACAGGTCCGGACCACTCGTAAATTTTGTTCGTATCTGAAAAAATCGTAGGATACGAAAACATTGTTGAATGCCACAAATGATCCTAAATCACTCGTACGCACAGTTTAAGAACAAATCTGTGCGTACGAACGGTTCGTGAATGAGGGCCATTGATCCTGCTTGTTAATGTACATTTAACATAAAAATAATTATAGTTACGATGAAAACGATCATTAAATACGCAATAAAAAAACGGTCGATTTCTTTATCCCCCTACTAAAAATGGACTATTCCATCTTGACATCTTCCGGGTCAGAGGTGAACTCAGGGGCTAATTCTGTGGCTAGCTGGCTGCGCTCGGTCTCTTCATAAATCCGCAGAGAACCCCGCTGTTTCAAGCCAAATTAACGCGGCCGGAGGATTTTATTGTGTGTTTTGTGTCGACCATTTGACGGTGAGTCGTTATTTTTATGTATTTTAGTTACTTTTCATTAAATCTGTTGACTACCTATAGACGCTAACTCTGTGTCCAGCTGGTTGGTTGTGCTGGGTTACTAATGGATAAATCCGCAGAGAACCCCGCTGTTTCAAGCCAAATTAACGTGGCCGGAGGATTTTATTGTGTGTTTTGTGTCGACCATTCGACGGTGAGTCGTTAGTTTTATGTATTTGGGTTACTTTTATGTATAAATGCGGTGGCGACACACCCGTGTATTTGAGATTTAAAAGTGGTTTTAGGGATTAAAAGATCATTCTATTTTTTGTTAATTTCGTGGCCGAATAGAATATATGTACGTAAAGTATTAAATAAATCCTTTGATTTTTGTAATTTCATCCTTTTAGGATCATTTTTGTTACTTTTCAGTTGGCAGTGTAGTGCAAATATTGATAACGCTGCCGGCTATATATAAATATATATATATATATATATATATATATATATATATAAATATATATATATATATAATATATATATATAT
>JBBPBX010038392.1:0-20472 GCA_038048925.1 Garcialebias charrua
TGGTCACGAACTTCGCCCACCCCCACCCATGGAAAAAGGCCTTGGAAAAACTTTTCTCCCCCGTTCCATATTTTGAATTCCCATGGTACACCAGTACTAGTTGTAAGGCCTCCCCACCGAGCTACTTTGGGCATAGATGAGCGACGCATTCTAAGATTGGGTCGTTTTCTTAATACAATCATTTGGTTAGAGAGGGAGACTATGGCACAAAGCCCATTCCAATTAGGGGGCAGCGCTGTATAAGCCCTGTGGCCACATAAAAAATACCAATCAGTTAATACTCTGGAACCTTTGTCCCCTGGCACGGTCAGACTGCAGTGAGTGGTGTTTTGGCGGTTCTTCATTTTTGAACTAATGTTGAATATACGTTTGTTTAACAGCGTGGAGCAATCAGTTATGTTGTCAGTTGTGGGGCAGGGGTCAAAACAATCAGTAGAGTTTTCTAAGTGGATACATGGATCATTAGCATCAATCAGACCTAATTTACAAAGGACACATTCTAAGTAATGGGGACCATCATCATTGTCAGGTGTTTTCTTGTCGCAAAAAGTATAGACCTCTTTGCATAAATTCCAAGGAACTAGACCTAATGGAGTAGTGCCATTATTGAATATGCATTGTCCTAAACTACCAGGGGGTAGATGTGCTAGGGTGATAATTTCAGGTAGCTGGATGGATGTTTGTGGTAGTGGTAACACATCTAGTTCATTGCATATTGATGAGAAATTATATTTCATGAATACCATGGCTAGTCGTCTGTATAAATCGCCCTGCCCTCCCCAATCGGTCACTATTGAAGGTAGTGGTGTTTGATAATTACGTTGATCCCAGGGGATAATTCCTGGATGTGTGCTTAGGCCATAGAGGCAGGCTTGGTGGTCTAAAGAAGATACCGAGGGGCGCAGTCCTGAATTATGGGTCGCGTAAGGTAAGTGAGCGCAAACATAACAATTGGTTGTATTACCTTCATGAGCTGTCCTATTCATTAACTGCCACCATAGGTTGGTGCTGTAGTCATGGGGATGTTCTAGGTCTGGTTTCAGTCGGTCAGTCAGATCTCGTTTTTTAATGTGGTGTGTGTCCTGTGTGTGGTTGCGTGTTGGTTTGCCTGGACCTACATCTGGAAACAAACCAAGGTGTCTGCATAAAAAGATTGTCCCACAATTAAAACCTGATACGAGGCCAAGGATCAGCATGGTCTTCCATGGATGAGTTTCGATCCAGTTTATTGAGTCTGTGTGCCTCATAGTTTGTTCAGAGGTTGCTAACTAGGGAAAAACAGGGGTTGGATGGACTCAACCTAGTTGTAGGTCTACGGACCTGCCGCCTTCACAGGGAGCCGTAACTCGGACTGTGAGTGTGTTGGTGCCGACCCGCACTTGCTGCCTCACTCTGAGTCCGTTTACCTCAGCTGTGAGTGGAAGAGTGTGCGAACGTCACTTCACCGTCGTTGGCATCTAGCATTCGAGCCTCAGATGCTTTCCCACACCCTCGTTGGCATCCAGCATTCGAGCATCAGATGCTGATGTCAGTTCTGACCCGTCCCGATCCTCTTCTGTCGGTGGCTTCGTCCCTCGAAACAGCTTACAGTGGGAAGCGTGGACCCAGGTAGCTCTCTCAGCGACCTTCACCGTGGTGTGTGTGGTCAGCAACACCTGGAATGGTCCTGTCCACCTCGGGGAGTTCCAGCGCTTTCTCCTGAAACATTTAATCATAACAAAATCTCCAAGAGAAATACAATGCAATTGTTTTTGAGCTGGTCCAGGGAGTCCTCCTTGAACCTGTGACCTGATGGAACGTAATTATTTCGTTAGTTCAATACAGTATTTCATCATGTTGTGATCACAGTGTTTCAGAACACTGTGGAAAAAATGCAGTGATTTTTCTGTGGGCACCGGGTGCTTTTGTCTTGTTTTTTAAAAATTTGACTGTGTACCAGTGTGTGTCAACCTCTCTTAACATTCCCCCTTTTGACACATGATCAAAGGAATGTGTCAATGTAGCAAAAGCTGGGAAAAAGTGTTCAAGTAGCCTTAAAGTTGGAACCTAAACGCTTTCATGAAGGGTGGACATCTTCTGCATGTCCTTGAGTGTGAAAGCAATGTCAGGTTCTGTGTTAGATGTGAGTGTGGAAATAGGAAGTGATTCAGGTATCTGTGTAGTAGCTTGTTTGACTGCAGTATCTGCAGCTGCATTTCCTATAGAAATGTAGTCTTTCCTGTTAGTGTGAGCAGCACATTTGATAACAGCAATGTTTTTAGGCAAAGTGATAGCTTCAAGGAGTTCGGCAACCAATTTATGGTTAAGAATGGGTTGTCCATCAGAGCGAAGGAAATGACGATGTTTCCAAAGGGCTCCAAAGTCATGAACAACTCCAAAAGCATAGCGTGAGTCAGTGAAGATGTTGACTGATTTGTTTTCAGAGAGCTGACAAGCTCTGGTCAAAGCAATAAGTTCACAAGCTTGAGCTGAACAAGGCAGAAGTGATTTTGCTTCAATAGTGTGTGTGTTTGTCACTAGTAACACAAAGTCATGTGACCACTTCTGATGGAGCCTGTGTTCATGTCACGTGAGGAAGATCAGTCAACAAAAAGTTCCCAGTCAGGGTCAGAGATAGGGTCTTGTTTTAAGTCAGGTCGAGGTGTGCACAAAACCTCAAGTTCAGCCATGCAATCATGTGGAGTGCCCTTATCCGGTGAGGGTAAGAGAGTGGCTGGATTAAGTACGTTGCAACGTTTGATGGTGATGTTAGGCATGTCTAACAAAGTAGTGTGATACTTCAGCTAGCGTGCTGTCGACAGGTGCGCAGTTTTTTGTTCATTTAGAATTTGTGCGACAGCATGGGGAACTAACAGGGTCAAATCAGAGTACCCCACGATGTCTCTACTTGCCAATACAGATTTTTCAGCTGCAGCGACTGAGCGCAAACACAGGGGGAGTCCTGCAGCTACTGGGTCGAGTTTTGCAGAGAAGTATGCAACAGGTTTCATCCTGTCACCATGCTTCTGAAGCAAGACTGACGTCATGCACCCTCCACGTTCATCCACAGCCTGGACAAAAGACCGTGTTGGATCGGGAATTCCCAGTGTAGGTGCTTTTTGCAACTGAGCCTTGAGTGCTTCAAAAGCAGTCAATGCATCAGGTGTCCAAGTTAATTTGGAGCTCATTTGAAGGCCTTTTTCATGACAGACAGCGCGAAGTGGAGCTTCGAGTTCCGCGTAGTTAGGAATAAAATGTCTGCAATACCCACATAATCCCAAGAAAGACATGAGTTGTTTTTTAGTTACAGGAAGTGGCAGAGAAACTATGGCTTTAACGCGAGTGTCTGCCAGATCCCTCCCTTCAGCAGAGATTCTGTGACCTATACGTGACCAATGGCTGTACAAATTGAAGTTTTGAGTGTGACGCCTTGTGACCTTGTTCTGCAAGATATTGAAGTAGGCGTATTGTGTGTGTTTGACAAAGTGATTCTGTTGGTGCGGCCAACAACAAATCATCCAGTATTGCAACAACGCACAGCCTTGAGGAAGAGTGAAACCCATCAGACTGTCGTTCAATAACAGAGAAGAAAGTTGAACCAGATGGAATTTGTGATAAAATGACACAAGGGTTAGGTACGATGGGAGCACGTGCTTGAACAGCTGCGTTTACAGCACGAAGGTCTTGAACAAACCTCCATTTATCTGGGGGTGTTGTTCTGATTTTCTTGACAGGAAAAATTTGCGTTCGTACCTGTGAGGGGGGCAAGGAATAATTACTCCTGCGTTCAACAAAGAGTGGAAAACAGGTGTTATTCCTTTAATAGCCTCTGGCTTGAGTGGATATTGGGCAATTTTAGGTCTGTAGGACAATTTAGGAGTGATCTGAATCGGTTCTTGACCTTTTATTAACCCTACGTCATATTTGGTCTGGGCCCACAGGTGTTGTGGGACCTCTGAGAGTCTGGGGTCGTCAACCTGTAGTTTAGGAAAAGTTGTTGTTAGTCATGCTGTCTGAGTGTATTTTAAGTATGTGGTTGGGATCAAGTCATGTTCATCAACAACAGGTGTGTATGTGTGTGGCTACTTGCTGTTTGGAGAGCTGGACCTTCCTCCCCCCGCTCTAGTCAGGTAGAGTGGCCTCCCCCTTGCCCGAACTGTGGCTGTTGGCCTCTTCCACGTCCACCTTCTCTGTGAGAGCCTGGAAAGTTCTGCCCCTGGTTGAGGTTGCCTTGGTGGGAGATGTCCTGACCGGGGCGGCCTTGGTAGGGACGCCTCTGGCCCTGGCCCATGTGTTGACCCCGGTAGGGTGGCTGTCCCGACCTCTGCGTTTGTGGGGTCAGTCTCTGATCAGTGGTCTTTAGTGACGCAGATGAAGCAGCCTGTAGGTTCTTGTAACCGTGGTTGCCAATTCTGTGGTGGGCTTGTCCATTGGAAGCACCTTGGGCGTTGTGGGTGGGGCGCTTGAGAGGGTCTTAGAGACTGGGCATGTTCAAGAGTCATTTGGGTTGCAGCCTGGAGGAGTGTCAGCTGTGCATCTTCAGTCACATGTTGCTTCCTCTTCTGGGCTGAGGAGACTTTAGCTGAATGCATGTCCCATGCGTGGAGTGCATGTCGGAGGAGGTCGTTGAGACGTGTTTCCATGCTGCAGCCAATGTAGGTGGTTTTGACTGCTTTCTTGATGTTAGGCAGGAAACCATTCATCAGATACTGGCATAGGACAGTCTCGAACGCAGACAGTGTCTGCATCCTGTTCACTTTTAACTTCAGTCTTTGACTCCTGTTCCTCACCCACTGTTGTCCCAGATCTTAGGATCATTGGTTCAGACTGAACCGATCCTTGAGGCTTCGGAGACTTCAGGTGGTGGTTGGTGTGGATGTGCCCCGTCACTGCCCCCAACAGCCCCATCAGTTCTTCTGGGTGGTTGGTAGTCATCATCTGTAGTCAGTGACCAGGCAGTTTTTTGTTGAAAGTTCAGGGTCTTGTCCTCTGGTTGGTGGAGCGTAAGATGGTGGTTTCTCTCAGGCCAGTGAAGGAGGGGTGACAGGGGAGCCATGGGAGGAGAAAGTCCGTTGCTCTCCGTTGCATGTGGAGAAGAAAAAGAAGGAAAATGTTGAGTTAGTCTGGTCTTTATCAGTCTGGCTGCTTTTGCTGGCTTTAAATGTTTTTAAAACTGTTGGTTTTGAACCTGCCAGATCACTTTGTTTGCTTTTTCCAATTTTTTGAACCATCTGGAGAGCTTTAGAGGTTGTTTCCTGATTTTGTGCCTTTGATTCATTTTTTCCAAAGTCTGAAAGCTTGCTCGTGGTTGTGCATTGCTGTAAAAATGTCTCTAGGTATCTGTTTCATTTTAGACATTTTTAGTTTTTGTTCTGTCAGTCTCTCCTCGAGTTTTTGGATTTCATCTGGATCTAGAGACCCATTTTTAGAAAATCAAACTCATGATACCATTGTGCAACGAACCTGAAGCAAGAATCTCAGTGTAATTTTTTATATACGGTCAGCCTCTGGACTGCATGGGATGTAATCATTCATTCATTCATTCAACCTTTATTTAAATAGATAAATCACATTGAGTCTCAAAGACTCATTTACAAGAATCATTTTTACTGTTACTGGTACCCATATTGATTCTTATTGTCTGCTTTATTATCTGCACGCTACCCCTTGGAAGTGCGTCTCACGCTACTTCTTATTTTTAATTTGAAGTGCGTCTCACGGATTTTTATCCTCACGCTACCTCTAGTATCTAATTAGAGGTGCGTCCCGTAGATTTTTATTATTATTTTTCTCTGCGCGCTACCTCTTTATATCTAATTAGAGGTGCGCCTCATAGATTTTTATCTTCGCGCTACCTCTTATGTCTAATTAGAGGTGCGCCTCATAGGTTTTTATCTTCGCGCTATCTCTTATATCTAGTTAGAGATGCGCCCTGTAGATTTTATTAATAAATCTTACACACGCGTTAACTCTGTTTCCTGTTCTATTTCAAAGAAGACAGTACAGTCCCTTTAAGGACCTCTCACTTGGTCTCTTTAGACCTTATGCTCAATGTATTTCTGTTTTAATGCATTTCTACTTGATCATTCTTTACTTGATATTTTATTTTGAAAAGATCGATAAATTTTACCTTGACTGTTTTAGTTTCAGTCTGCAGTTCTCGGGCTGGATTATAGTTGAAGCCGGTCCGGTCCTCTCGGAGTCAAGACGTCCTCCCGCTCCGGAAAGTCTAGTTGGAGGGTCGGAGGTGGGTGGCCAGTCGCCGTCGTGAGGCTCCGCGAGTCCGGACGAACTTTCAATATAACCATCCTCTGCTACCAATTGTCGATGGAAAATCTTTAAGAGAAAACTGAAGACTGAAACAAGGTTTAAAAAGAATAAAGTACTTTAATTTTACTTTGCTGCAAAGGGAGAACATACACAGAGTACAGAACACGAGGCTGTTCTGAGCTGCTCTCTGAAAAGAGCTTCTCGAAGTCCTCCTTTTATACCTTCCTTGCACGTCATAGGGGAGTTTCACAACCTCAATCATAGAGTAGGAAAACATCTGTGGTGGAAAAGGGCTGACAGTTGAGTTTTGCAATAACATTCTCGGAAACAGTTGGCTCTGCACAATAGTTTTCTTGGACACAGTTTTGTATGAAAAATAACATCTCCCAGGATGAGGAGGTTTCAGTCAGTCCAAGTTCTTGTTGTAACAGATGTTGAACTCAGTTTCTCAACCCACAGGCTGTTTGTCTTTCTTCTCAGGAATGTGTCTATGGCAGGCATTGTAACCACAGGGCCTATATAAGAATGTTATCATGGCAAGCATTGCAACCACAGATCATCTTGTTCAGCAGAAAAAGGAGAGGACCACAGATCATTCTATGACATGAGGAGGGAAGGAATAACATTTTGAGAGAAACCACAGAAGGTTTTATGGCAGGGAGGAGAAAAGAATAACATTCTCCAGCTGCACAAAGGCAGAGGACTTTCAACAGTTCATGAGTTCAGTGAGTTTGATGCAAGAAGAGTTCACTCAGTTTAAACAGTGAAGTTTCAAGCTCAGACAATATGTTTTATAAGTAATGAGACAATGAAGAAACAAACAACCAGTATATAATTAATTTTTTCTTTCACACTAGTTTCAACGGCACAAACCAGCACTAACGAAGCACTAACAAACTAGACCAAACTAGACCACTCCGGTGCGTTTCGGAGGTGTATGGGGGGATGGTGACCTTTAGATGACCTAAAAAATAATATTTAATATCTCCGAAACCAAAGCAGCACAATCGAAAATTTTAACGGCACAAACCAGCACTAACGGAGCACTAACCATTCAGACTGTTTGCTTTAATTTTTGACGTGGGTGGGGTGTCAACTTCACACAGCTAGAGACCGGGGATCGAACCTGGGACTTTCGGGTCCCAAGCCGGCTGCCCTGCCTCCCCCGCCCGCTTCAGGTCTCTGAGGTCAGACAGCTCCTGCTCTCTGTTCCAAGGACAAAATATAAACGCTGGGGTGACCGTTCCTTTTCTGCGGCCGCACCTCGACTCTGGAATAAGCTCCTGCTTGATCTACGTCAGACTACTGAATTTAGCCCTTTTAAATCGAAGCTTAAGACTTTTTTTTATTCCAACAGGCTTTTAGTAATTAAATATGTGGTGACATGTCTGTTTTTCTTTTTGCTATTATGTTGTGTTTTTCTTGCTTTTTAACCTGTTGTCATTTTAAGAACGATACTGTTTTTTGTTAAGCACTTTGGTCACCATCACCATGGTTGTGTAAAGTGCTATAGAAATAAACAAATGAAATGAAATGTCCAGTCTTACTTTGAAAAACTGTGATATAGCGAATCCGCGATAAACTAACAGTGAAGTAGCGAGGGACTGCTGTATTATGGTCAATTATTTTTTCTATTAATCGATTAATCAGCCAAAATAAAACATTTTAATTTCCACCTCTTTATTCCAAAATAGACCATTTGACTGATATAGCAAATCACACACTCAATCGCACATTATTATTAACCTTTATTTAAACCAGGCAAATCCCAGTGAGATCACAGATCTCTTTTTGAAAGGAAGGCCTGGTCCTGAAGGCAGCCTAACATGCATGTTTTTATTCTGTTAGAGGAAACTGGAGTACCCGGAGAAAACCCACACAAGCACAAGAAGAACATGCAAACTCCATACAGAAAGACCCCAGGTCCAGTCGGGGATTGAACCCAGGACCTTCTTGCTGTGAGGCAACAGTGTGTTAACCATTAATTTTCATCTCTGATGAAAATAAATTTTGCATTTCCTTTGGAAATCAAGGTCCCAGAGTCTGGAGGAAGAGAAGAGACACATAATCCATGTTGCTTGAGGTCCATTGTCAAGTTTCCACAGTCGGTGATGGTTTGGGGCCATGTCATCTGCTTGTGTTGGTCCACTGTGTTTTCTGAGGTCCAAGGACAACACAGCCATCTACCAGGAAGTTGTAGAGCACTTCATGCTTCCTGCTGCTGACCAACTTCATTGTTGTGGAGAGTTAGGACTGTATGTTGATTTTGAGGAGTTTAGCTGGAGCACTTCACCCACACAGACACTCCGATCAGAGAGTGAGTCCTGACACAGCAAGGTAGTGTTTTCTTGGAGTTTAATTAACTTTCCAGTTCATTTACAGCATGAAGTTTCCCTTTTTGAGCTGTCTATTCTTCATAACTGATAGTAACTGGTATTAACTGTACCTTTTTGTCAAGGTAGCAATAACAACCCAGATTAATGGACTGAAAGAAAACAGATTCAGGGGTAAAACAAATGATGATTTATTTATAGTGGCAATGTTATCCACAGGGAGGGGGGAGCACGGGTGGAGCGTGAAGGTGGAAGATCTCACTGGAGGTATATTGATATCCAAACTTCGAACTTCAGCACAGGAGGTCCACAGAGCAGCCAGGAGTCCAAGACGTTTGGCACAGATGGACCAGGGTCATAAAGTAGGTATTCTTCTGGTAGGCAGAGGAGCTCCAGGAAGAAGATTAATAGCACAATCATATGGGCGATGTGGAGGCAGGGACAAATCCTTCTCTTCATTGAACACAGCACTTAAATCATGATACACAGGAGGTATTTTGCTTAGGTCAACAGCTTGTGACTGGGGGTTATTTACAGAGGTCTTCGGTACAGCAGAGCGAAGACAGTTCTTGAGACAGTAAGAGCTCCACTTGTCTATCCTCTTCTCCGACCAGTTCAATAACGGATTATGCCTCTCCAACCAAGGAAAACCCAATATTAATTGAGTGGTGGGACAGTCAAAAACGAAGAATTCACCTCGCTCATGGTGATTTCCGGAGATGATGAGGTGAAGTTCCTGGACCCTCAGGTGAATCTTGGTGAAAACCTGTCCAGTGAGACCGGCAACTGTCAGAGGGTCTCGAAGGGTATGGGTAGGAATGGATAGTTGTTCCACCAAGTCACTGCTGATCAGGTTTTGTTCCGCTCCAGAGTCCACAAGAGCTGTAACAGGTAACTTCATGTTATTATTCACAATAATAGATGGTAAAGTCAATCGTGAGACAGGAGAACAAGATGATCTACCCACCAATACCTCCTGTTTTATTGATGGGAGGGGTCGTTTCCCTGTAGAGGGCGTTGGGCTCCCTGTAGAGGGCATTGGGCTATGTAATGGCCAATCTTACCACAATAAAGACAACACCCAGATCTCATACGTCGCTGTCTCTCCTCTGGTGACAACCTTGTGCGGCCTATTTGCATAGGCTCCGGTTCCTCCTCGAAGTTAGATACGACTTTACTCTGAAAAGTCGGGTTTGACCGGAAACCGGAAGTGGATGGGCGCTGGGACTTGTAGTCCCTCTCCTTGCCCCTTTCATTAAAGCGATTATCGACTCTAATCGCCAAGGTTATCAGTTCATTAAGAGAGTTGGGTTCGTCTCTCAGAGCGAGTTGATCCTTGACTCTGTCCGACAGGGAATTTAAGAAAGTACCTCTGATAGCGAGATCGTCCCAGCACGTCTTTGCAGCCATGATGCGGAAGCGTATTGCGTGCTCCAATACCGGCTTCCTTCCTTGGCGGAGGTTCAACAGATGTTTGACGGCATCCTCCTGCTGCAAAGGGTGGTTGAAAATCATAGAGAAGTCCTCGAGGAAATCAGGAAAGGTTAGTAAGTCAATAGCATGTGAGGATAAGTGCGCTTTAGCCCAGCTAAGGGCACCCTTTAACTGACTGATCACAAAAGTATCTTAGCAGCGTCCGTGGAATACGTATGAGGGGCTCTAGAAAAAGCCAGACGACATTGAAGAATGAATCCTGCATAGTGATCAGGGTTACCACTAAAAAACTCAGAAGGCCTGAAAACATGCTCGGTTGAAGGTGTTGTTGATCCAGCAGTAGCATTAACAGGAGAGGGCCCAGGTTGAGCGGCCCATGGGGCAGAAAGAAGTTGTGAGAGTTTTTGATTAGCATCAAACATCATACCTCCAAGTTCTCTGAGGTTGGATTGGTTAGTTAGTTGTTGGGAAGCCATCTGTTGTAGTCTAGATTCCAATAAGTCCAGTCGTGAAGTCTGGGGGTCCGTAGCCCTCTGAGAAGGTTCTCCCCCAGTCGCGTTCTGGGTCTGTTTGTTTGGCTGAAGCATTTCTGTCAAGGTAGCAATAACAACCCAGATGAACGGACTGAAAGAAAACAGATTCAGGGGTAAAACAAACGATGATTTATTTATAGTGGCAATGTTATCCACAGGGAGGGGGAGCACGGGTGGAGCGTGGAGGTGGAAGATCTCACTGGAGGTATATTGATATCCAAACTTCGAACTTCAGCACAGGAGGTCCACAGAGCAGCCAGGAGTCCAAGACGTTTGGCACAGATGGACCAGGGTCATAAAGTAGGTATGCTTCAGCACTGAATGAAGCCAGCCAGCAGTCTTAAGTAGTCCTGGTGGTGATTAGTGGAGATGGCCGACAGCAGTGACTCCTTAACTCAACCTCAGGAAATCTGTGCAAGGAAGCAAAACAGGAAACCCCACACTTTTTCTGTCTGTCTGGTATCTGAAATAAAGAAAACGACTAAATAAGTACAGGCTAACAAATAGCTTAGCTTACCCTTAATATTACAATAAGACAGAACCTTAAACATGAAATAAACACTTGTTGGGCTGTCTTATATTTGCGCCAAAATCGCCACCCCATTTACATATGAAAAGAAGAAATGAGCACTCATTAACGGTGTATTAAACTCACCTTTGTCACAAACGCAGACAGGCATCAACGACAAACACCAACGGCTATAAAACCAACGGCTTTTGCTTAGCTCTATTATATCCCCAAGGACGCCTTAGCTGTCTAACAAGATGCCTGACGTAAAAATACGAATTAGCTGTCTAACAAGATGCCTGAACAAAAACAATTCATAAATACTGGGGAATTTATAACAGCCACCCCCAGAATAGCCTAGCTATTATGTAAAGTCTATTAAATTTCCTAAGATGAAGTGGAGTCCTGTATTTTGTCCATCATCAGGTGGAATGGCCGGCAGCTGGACCATACGTGGTACCGGCCGCAGGTAGGTCTTCTCTCCAATCCGAACCTCAGCTGACCGGATCCGACCGTCTGCACTCTCGATCACCTTGACAACCTCCCCGATGGGCCACCGTGCTCTCTGAAGCTGGGGATCAACGATCATGTCGATCGTGCTCTGCGTGAGGTCATCAGTAGGCCGCCTCCACTTCTGCCGAACTTCCTCCATCATCTGACAGTGGCGCCAACGTCTTCTTGTGACTGTGTCAGGAGCGTAAGACGCTTGGGGTAAGGAGGCGTCCCGCCGCCCCATCAACGACATATTTGGCGTCACTGGATCAGGAATGTCTGATGAAACGTAGCCTAAGGGTTTGGCGTTGGATCTGGTCAGCTCAGTCTTCAGCTCGCCTGTTTCTTCAGCTAGCTGTGCTATACGCTTTAGCTGAGTCTCTCTTTCAGTTGTGAATTTCTGCCTTTTCTCAAGATCCCCATCTTTCTGCTGGCTAACAAGTTGTTGTACTCTGGCTTTAAGTCGTTTGAGGTCTTCTTCCAGCAGCCTCTTATCAGCCTGCAGGGAGCCATTTTTCTCTGACAGTACAGACAGAGAGTTGTGCAATGGATTGACATCCGACTGGAGCTTCTTCACTTCAGCCTGAGCCTGTTGAAGCTCCTGTCCCAGTTTATCCCTGCCCACTTTCAGCATTTTGTTGGTTTCTTGCAGAGAAGTGATCGTCTCCAACTTCTTCAGTTGTTCTTGCTGCTCTGCCTGGCCTTCAGACTCCGCTGCAGATCACAGACTCGTTTCTCCACTGCATCCACAGCCTTCTTTCTCTCCTCCTGTTCCTGCAGCTCCATCTTCTCCAGCTCTAAAAACCCTTTTTTCAGCTGCCTCTGCACCTCCTCTGACTCCTTCAGTCTGACCTCTAGAGGAGAACGTAACTCTTTCCCTTTCTTCAGGCTGTCTTCCAGAGTCAGTACCACAGATCGATACTGTTCAGCCGTGGCATTAGCATTCTTCAGCTGCTCCGTGAGTTCACTGTTTTGTTCCTCAGCACTTTGTAGGAGACCCTTCATCTCTGAGAGCTCCTGCTCTGACTGGATGGCTTGCTGAGGTGCTGCTGGAACTGGAGAGTGTACCCTCAGTGGTGCTCGGAGGACAGCAGCTCTGGTAGCTAGGTTGGTCGTGAGATAACAGGAAGCAGCAGTAGAATCCATACTGTCTGGACCCTGAAGTGCCCAACCAAGGCTTGTGTGGATTGCTGTTGGGCTGCCCTTTGGACCGAATCTCACTGGCTCCTTTGCTGTGATCAAGTGTGTGCAGTCAGCACCAATTAATAGCAACGGCTGCACTTCACTAAAGTCAGGGATTGGAAGACCCTGTAGATGGCGGTAACGTCTCTGTAATGCAGTTGTAGGGTATGATTGTTCTGCTAAAGCTAGCTGGCCTGCTGTATAGGCATTTTTAATGTGGTGGCGCTCCTTAGAGTGCCCTAGTGGGGCAACATGGAAAGAAACAGACTCACCAGCCAGATGGGCCACGTCTTGGTGAATGGTGCGTAGAGTGAGGGTCTCTGCTTTACCTTTAAGGCCTAGACGTTGGGCAGCTGCTGGTAGGATTATTGTCCTTTCAGCCCCATCATCCAAGATGGCATAGGT
The DNA here is from genome assembly GCA_038048925.1 of Garcialebias charrua. NCBI lineage: Eukaryota > Metazoa > Chordata > Actinopteri > Cyprinodontiformes > Rivulidae > Garcialebias > Garcialebias charrua. The sequence goes on from JBBPBX010038392.1 coordinate 13,137, forward strand.
CTTCAGTGACCTCCGGCCGTGAGTTATTAGGATGGGCACCACCTTGAGATACACTTTTCCTCCTCGCTTAGAGGTGCCGAACGTGACTTGGTCGCGTGGTGTGATGAGGTAGACACGCGAGTCTGACTTGGCAACATCATGTAGAACTCTCAGATGAATCTCCTGACACTCACTGCATGGTTTCTTTAAAGTGCAGGCTTCAGGTTGGTGGTCGGTCCTCCCACAATTATAACAGCGCTTACCACGTTCAAGCCATCTCCTGACTTCTTCTGGTGAATGCTGTACAATAGCAGAGCACTGGGATAGATAGTGCTCTGTGCTCTTACAGAAGAGACATAGCTTCTTAAATCTTTGTGACTTGGGATCAGAGTGGGCTGCCTCTGCAGGAAAACTGTTATCAGCTTTGGGTTCATCAGAACCGTGATAGACAGAAACAGATTGTGCTCGAGGCTTTGGAGCTGGAGCGTGTCTTTCTCTCCTGGAGGCAGGTGGCTCTTCAGGGCGGTGGCACTGTGCCATTTTTGCAGAGAGTCTTTGAGCTTCTGCCTTTACTTTAAGTCAGCTGGCAAGGTCTCTGAGGTTGTAGGGGTTGAGTTGACTTGTGTTGAAACAACCTTGTGTCTGGAGGTGCTCTACAAAACTGTCTCTCAGGTACCTGGGAAGCTTATGGTGTAGTCACACCAAACAGCATTTTGGCAACAGGAGCGTCCAGTTTACATGTAAAGTCAATGGTGGATGCGCTTCCAGCCGCGTCTTGGCGTCTGGCGTCAGGTCGCGTGCGTGTTGAGCGTGCTGGGAAGCGTTTTTCCGTGCACGTGAACCGGCGTCAGCCTCCAAACCGAGCATTCAACATGCTGAAGATTTCGCGGTTCAAACTTTCAAATGCCGCTCAACTCTACCTGATTGGTTGGTGTGTCAACCAATCAGGGAGTGTCGGGGGAGAAGAGAGGAGGAGAAGAGAGGAGGAGAAGAGAGGGCGAGAGTCCCTGTGTGACGCGGAAACGAGGGTGCGCGCGCACTATGTGACGTATTGTTTGTTGGTCACAGAAAAGACCCGCGAGTCGTGTACTATGGAAGAGAAACTCATTGTAGCTGTGTGTTCGCGACAATTCCTTCACGACCAGTCAAGTGTGCTCCACAGAGACGGAAATAAAAGGCTCCTCGCCTGGCGGAGTGCGCAAGACTCTGTGCGCAGGGCTCTGTATACCGGTAAGCTCCTCCCACACACCCAGCAGCTGTTTCGCGTTCTGGCGTTCAGCTCTGAACACGCTGCATTCACAAGTGCGTCCACTTGCGTGCGTGTCAAGCTTTTTGGAGGTTGAAACGCTGTTCGGTGTAACCACACCATTACTCAACAGTCTGTCGACGTGACCTGTTGACATTGTTTCTGTACCATTTGGTCCCTCTAATGAAGTGAGCATTCCTACTAGCAGGTCAACACTGAGGGCAAAGCTCTGGAAGCCTTTTGTGTCCCCAGATCTTACATCAGGGGCGTTTAGGATAGTAGCAATCTCACTCTGTGCTAGCTGATGTGGTTGTCCATATTGCCTCTGTAGGGCCTCCATAGCAGCTGTGTAAGGTTGGGTATAATGTCTGCAAGACTGAGCAATCAGCTTGGCCTCCTCTAGGACTAGACGCTCCATAAGTACACAGTATTTGTAGTGCTCCGACAGCTCTGTATGGGGGCTAAGCAGGTGGTCTAGTGCCATCTTAAGGTCAATAAACTCTCTCACTATCACGAACCAGCTTGGGCAGTTCAGGTACAGGAACAGGCTGCTTCAGCGCCTGGAAACTGTATGTGGACTGTGGCNGCTCGCTCAGAGTTCAAACGTGGATTAGACACGCTCGTCCTGCGGTGTCATGTTCAATAGCAGGCCTCCCCCTCAGGGAAGCGATCCCCTGAAGAAACCCACAACATTGATTTAGGTCAATATAGATTATCAACCTAAATCTTGCTATTAAGCTCCAAGTCCTGCATTGTATAGATATAAAACAGGTTTTTACAAGGTGCTGTTTTCTGAGTGACTCGGGTCACTGGATATCTGCTGCCATTAAACTAATGATTACTCTTTACGTGAGCATTAAGACTGACCATTTGTGGAGCTTCATACAAGTTATATTTCCCCAAGTGAACTTTAAGTATGCTTTTCTGCCTTTTTCTCAAATATTGCTTTACTTTATTTGTGCTACTGATTTTTTTTCTCACCAAAGTAAACTTTGGGACCACAGAAAATGTTCATTAGAGAAATATTGATAAGGACAAGATAAAAATCAACTCTCTGTCGTTATATTTCATAAAACTATAAATAGTTTGGGCCCTCAGCAAGATCTATACTGCTCATTTCATACCATGAGACCATTTTGGACTCTCTTAAACTCAAATGGGAAACGGACTTGGAGGAATGCATATTAGACTTAATCTGGCAAAAGAACATTTACTTGGTAAATGTTAAATGGAGCTTACTTATACAGTATAGCGCTTTCCAGCCCCCTATGAGGGCCCCCAAAGCGCTTCACAGTACCAGCCATCCACCCGTTCATACACACATTCATACACCGGTATTTACTTGTCTTCAGACTGTCTGAGACACGCTGTAGTTCAATTCAAGGTAGTACATCGGCAATGGTCCAAAGACAAGCAGTCCAAGATCAAAGCCAACCTGGACCCTGCATGTAAATGTTGTTAACAAACTCCAGCTACACTCATGCATACATTCTGGACCTGTCCCAAACTGCAGACCTTTTGGCAATTTATTTTTGACACATTTTCTGGGATATGTGGTAAAACTGTTCACCCATCACCATTCATCTCACTGTTTGGCGTGGTCCCTGTGGATAAGTCCTTCAGCAACTATAGGATGTGATTGATTTTGGCTCTCGTTTGGCCAGAAGACTGGTTTTGTGCAATTGGAAAGACCCCCCCACCCCCACTTACAGAAGAAAGTCAGTTTTACTAGGAATGCTTATATTTTATGTTTGTTTTTTCTGTAAACGCTTAATGTTATACATGGAGTTGTAAAATTGAAAGCACTATCAATATACTGTATCAAGATTTTTCTTTCATCAGTTTCAATGAAAATATACAGTGAAAAGTACCAAGTATACCTTATAGCTCCCTAACTTTCTGGTCATGTTTCTTCATGTGGCCCAAACACATTCCTTCCTGTTTCCCATCTTCCACTCTCAAAAACATGTTGCTGTTCTTCCAGCAGCAAGTTTTAAACCTCCAATAAAACCATGGCATTGCCTGTGTGCAGCATTGGTAAAGCTCCATATACTTTAATGGTACCCTGGACTGGGTCACATATATTTATGTTCTTGCACGGGATGCAAAAATCTAACCATCAGTTGCAAGTGAAGTATATTGCTCCTTAAATCAAAAGTTTATAGAGACAAGAAAAGTCTACAATTGATTTCCCTCCCTCTTGTTTCTGGTTTCAAACTTTTATAAAGAAACAAACAGAATCATTCAAAGTTGAAGTGTTTGCTATGTGATGATGATGATGATGATGATGATGATGATGATCATGATGATGATGATGATGATGATGATGATGATGATGCGTTCCGGTCAGACCAACTTGTATCCTTTTATCTTTCAAACACACACAAGTAATTCTTTAAGTGTGCAACATATGCAGGCTCTGATTCCAACCACCTCTTACAAATTTGATAACAACACAAGAGGATGGGTCTTTCACCACTGCGACCACTAAACACTCTTTACAATGAAATCCAAATGTGGCAACAGACAACATTTCTTTGGAAGTGCAGATGTAACTCCAGGCTGCAGCCACGTGATACTGAAGATCAGTGTTGAGTTGCGGTTGAAACAGATGTCTAAACACACAACAGCGATGACAGAATGAGAACACACTGTTTACAGAAAGAAGCAAACACTGTATGGAAACTGAGACGGGGCATTACTTCCTCTTGGTTAATTTGTGTTAGGATAATTAGAGACTTTACTAAAAGTTCAAGTAGGCATTTAGGTAACACATTACAGCTTTTGTGTATGTTTTATGGTTAAAAAAAACAGCAGGAACAAATAAAAAACAATTTGCCTCTCAAAATTTTAATTTTAAAGAATTTGGGTAGATTTAAAACGTTTGATAATCTCACTTTTCAACTACAATAGACTCTCACAACTTTGAGGTTCAACTTTCGTGGTTTTTCAATGATTGCCAACTTCAGTATTACTCACGTGATTGGGACAAAGGAGATTAAAAAGTTATTGGAAAAATAAAACTTCAGATAGGCACTGCCATTTTGTAGTTTTCTTTCTATAATCCTATCCACCTTATTCCTACGCCCCATGATGCCTTGCGCGAATTATGTGAACGACTTCCGCTGAAAGTCAGAACCGGCACTTTTGTTACACGCTAGCAACGCGCTAACCGGTTTTCGTCAGAGGTTTTAGGTCATAAAATATGTGGGAACACAAACTATCACAACTCAAATGTAGAGATATTGTTTTACCGCTACCTACAGCTGTTGAGGGGTGGGAGGACGACTTGAAGAAGTGGCCGAAAATAACGTACACTAGCATATTTAGCTACTAGCATACTTAGCTACTTTGACAGTTGCTTCAGATGGCGAAGCGATGAGCAATCTGAAAAGCTCTGAAGCTTACTAGTATCTTCACAGTAACAAGGTTGGTCCTGTTATGTTAAGAGAGGTGGGACACTTTATTTAAACAAACATAAAGCCCAGTCTAAGCATTAAAAATCCACATCTCCAGGTCCAGCTAACAATGATGTTGCTTTGGACTTTTGAGCTGCAAGATGTTTATCTGGACACCAACTGAGCACCTGGAGCTTGACATTTCTTTTGACAAATACTTTACTGATTCACAAATGAAGCACCTTGAGAACTTTTAATAAAATACAGTAAATGAAAACAAATAATGAAATAGACAGGAAACGATCTTTAAAAACTTGATAATGACAAAAGTGACATTTAGATAGAAACAGTAGTTTAATCCAAAATTAACTGATATAGTGCACACAAAAACCTAACCTTGTAAGAAGGTTAACAGTCAACTATTGTACATAACAAATGAATCATTTTAGCAAATACTTTTCTAATGTAATATAGTTAACATTGCATCCTTTAAAAAACATGTTGAGTTGTGTTACGTTTACAGCAAGTACACCAGTACTGTACATGTTTGAGAAAAATGTTTACATTTAATGTCTTCTCACTTCTCACTTGAAATAAGCTGGCATCCTTTGCGTGTGAATGCTGGAACGATTACATTGACACACCACACTCTTGCAGCAGGTCCCTCACTGTGAAACCACGATCACCCATCACCTCATCTCCAGCACGCAGATAGTCCAGAAACCCAGAGTTCTGTGTTATATACCTGTCACTGCATTTACCACCATAAGCATCTGAAATAAACATGATTATTCCAGAGGGAGAAACAGCCAATAAATATTTCACAGTGTTATTTGCATGTATGATTCACTTCTGGAGTCCAAGTTTTTAGCTTTCTGCAAAACATGTTGCTTTAATTGTTTCACGGGGCAACCATAGAATAAGGTTGTTGGTTTGTTCTGACATTATGTCAATCCACATTCCAACAGTCATGCTGCATGTGACTGGTGGTGTTGAGCAGCTCCACACTCTCATCAAGCCCATCTGAAAGTAAGAGTACAGTATACAAACTTTAGGGTTCATTTATGAACACACACACACACACACACACACCTATATTATATATATATAAACACACACCTATATTATATATATATATAGATATATAGATAGATATGTATAAATAAACGCACACACAGCATACATATAGGTGCGTGTGTTTATTTGCCAGTTATGAACGAAAATATTAGTATAATTTAATTACTGACTACATAAAATCATAACACTAAAAGCTGTCTCTTAAATCATACCTGGTGTTCTCGATCATCTGGAGGATACAGAGTCTTTTTTCAGGTGGTTTCTCGTAGCCCAGCCACAAAGAAGGATGCAGGTTTTTGTTTTCGGAGCATGTTCAACACACACTAGTTGCAGCCACAAATTCAGCTTCGTCTGATTATTCATACAGCCATGAACAGCGCAACAGGTACCCGAGCTCCTCAAGACATCTTCGTGACAATATTAGCTCAAAATAACAGAAAACAGAACTTTAACAGAACTTCTACGATGCGCGCAGATTAGCAAGCAAACAACGAGGAGCCAATGCAAAAATTCTACTTCCGGGGTCAAACGGAAGTACGGCACATTATCGCTTCTACAGTGACACCCCCAAGAATAAGGTGGATACTGTAAGGCCAGTCAAAACAACTACACTACCCAGAAGCCAACAGTGCTTCCGGCTGCTGATTTTTGCCGAAATGGAGGAAAAGTTTTGATCCGAACCGAACCTTACTAAAAAGTTTGCTCCTTATTCACAGACTTTGGTGCTCAGTGGATGCAGAGAGCCATATGGAACCGACCAGGAATTGGACCATGATCACTTCCAACCTCATCGGTCAATCTGAATGCTGCTTGCCAGCCCATGACGCCTCTCCAGCAGGAGGCGTTGTTTGGAGTTCCAGTGTCTTCTCTGGAGCTCACCCAGACATTTTTCCTTCCGGATCCCTCTTGATTATTTGGACTCAGTCGGGACCATTGTGTGGTTTTTTGCTGGTTTTCCGAAGGTCCAGCTCTCTCCAAAAGCTCTTGGTGCTCAACGGTTGCAGAGAGCCTATCAGAACAGGACCAGAATCGGACCGAGGCTGGTGAGTACCTATATAAAACGTTGCAGTACTGTAAAGTACATGTACGTATGTTGTTAAAATTGTGTAAGATTAAGAGTTTAGAGCATTGCAAGAGTGTAAGAAGGGTTTGTAAGGACTTAAAATTAGGGATGCACGATATTGGAGTTTTGGCCAATATCCGATATGTCGATATGTTAAAACTTATTTAACTGATAACCGATACCTATATTTTTTATATACTTTCCTTTGTCAGAACATAGCTCTCTTATTTAGGCTTATTTGCTACAAAAAAATCAGCTGTAAGAGCTGGTGACATATATTCAGTAATTATCAGCTGTGGATGAGTGGTTAGAGCAGTCGTCCTCCAATGCAAGAGTTGGGGGTTCGAACCCACCAGCAGTCACATGCCAAAGTGTCCCCGGGCAGGACAATGAACCCCTCGTTTCCTCCGATGTGTGTCCCATTGGGGTACGAATGTGATAAAGTACTGATGATATTGTATTGTATTGGTTGGTGTGTACATATGTTTTCTTTTACATTTTATTTGCACCTTTAGGCCGAAGCAAGTTCCTAGTCTGTGAATCCTGTTAATTGACAATGGCAATAATAAACTG
>JBBPBX010038393.1:0-23684 GCA_038048925.1 Garcialebias charrua
TGTATTTACGTGCACAAAGATTGGTGCACGAACTGTGCTGTGATCAAAAGGCTTTGCTCAGCTGCTGTGGAGTTGATAACAGTAAGGTGTCGTCCGCACTACCTCCCCCGCGACTATTCTGTGATTCTAATCAGTGCTATTTACATAGCCCCCGATGCTAATGCTAATGACGCCCAGGGAGAAATTCATGACTTACTCACCTCGCTGCAGTGTAAATATCCTGAGGGGCTCTTCATTGTTTCTGGTGATTTCAATCACATAGATTTACAGGCCTCTCTTCCAACCTTCAATCAGCACGTTTTCACAGCAACAAGAGAAAATAAAACGCTTGACCAAGTCTACACTAATGTGAAGGGGCGTACACGGCGAAGTCACGCCCACCGCTCGGGGCTTCTGACCACTGCGCTTTGATGTTGGTCCCAAGACAGCTCCTCCCGCTGAGACGCTCCAAGCCGGAACAAAGAGAGATAAGAGTTTGGCTCCAAGATAGTACCTCCATGCTGAAAGACTGTTTTGAGAAGACAAACTGGTCTGTCTTTAGGGAGGCAGCTAATGATGGGAGCTCTGTTGATCTGGAACTTTATGCTTCCTCAGTTCTGGGTTACATCAGCACATGCTCTGAAAATGTATCCATAAAAAATATGTTAAATCTTACCCGAACGGAAAACCCTGGTTAAATAAAGAAGTCCGCACCCTGCTAGCAGCCAGGGACACTGCATTCAAGTCCGGAGATACAGAGGAGCTGAGAAAGAGCAGGAAAGAACTGGAGGATGGCATTAAGAAGGCCAAGGCCACGTATGCACAGAGGATCGAGGGACAGTTCACCTCACAAGACCCACGGAGCATGTGGAAGGGTATTAAATGCATAACAGATTACAAAGGCAAGAACAAACAATGCCCCAGGGACCCATCTCTGCCTGATGCCCTCAATAAGTTTTATGCACGTTTTGAAGATCCAAACAGACCAGCTAGCACCAGACTCACCTCATCACCAAATGAAGAGCACCTCAGAGTGACCGCAGCAGAAGTGAGAGGCAGTCTCAGAAGGATCAACCCTCATAAAGCAACCGGACCAGACAACATCCCAGGGAAAGTTCTGAAGGAATGTGCGGACCAGCTCTGTGAGGTGCTGGCTGACATCTTCACCACCTCACTTTCACTGGAGTCAGTTCCCACCTGCCTGAAGACCGCGACCATCATCCCAGTCCCAAAGAGCTCCACAGTGACTGGTCTGAATGACTATAGACCGGTGGCCCTCACCCCGATAGTCGCTAAATGTTTTGAGAAACTGGTCATGTCCCACATCAAGACAACCGTCAACATCAACGAGGACCCTCATCAATATGCATACCGCGAGAACCGATCAACAGAGGACGCCATCTCCTCTGTGGTCCACACTGCTCTCACCCACCTGGATCAGAAGGACTCATACGTGCGTCTGCTCTTTGTGGACTTCACATCTGCCTTCAACACCATGATCCCCCAAACTCTGATAGACAAACTATCTACACTTGGACTAAGCCCCTCCATTTGTAACTGGGTACTAGACTTCTTAACAAACAGACCACAGTCCGTGAAGATCCACAACTTCTCCTCCTCCACCATAACCCTCAGCACTGGCTCTCCCCAAGGATGTGTGCTGAGCCCTCTTCTGTTCACTCTGCTCACATATGATTGTACAGCCACACATCCAGGCTGTCATATTGTTAAGTTTGCAGATGATACAGCGGTGGTGGGATGCATCACAAACAATGATGAGTCCAGCTACAGACAGGAGGTGGAACACCTGGAGAGCTGGTGCAAAGAGAATAATCTTCACATGAATGTGAAGAAGACAAAGGAGATGATTGTGGACTTCAGAAGGAACAAACACACCCATGCCCCACTGAACATAGGTGGATCTGCGGTGGAGGTGGTCTCCAGCTACAAATACTTGGGTGTACACTTGAATGATAACCTCAGCTGGAGCAACAACACCACCAGCCTGATCAAGAAAGGTCATCAGAGACTCTACTTCCTCAGACGGCTGAGACGAGCTGGTCTGAGCAGCCCAGTCCTCACCTCCTTCTACAGGTGTGCAGTGGAGAGCATCCTGTGCTCCAGCATCAACGTGTGGCATGGAGGCTGCACAGTTGCAGAGAGGAAAGCTCTACAGAGAGTGGTGAAGGCTGCACAGAAGTCTGTTGGAGTCAGTCTCCCCACCATCACAGACATTTACACCTCCAGATGCAGGAAAAGAGCCACCTGCATCATGAAAGACCTCACTCACCCAGCACACTCACTCTTTGCCCCACTCCCCTCAGGACGGAGGTTGAGGAGCATCAAATGTAGAACCACTAGACTGAGGAACAGCTTCTACCCTGAGGCTGTTAGACTCATGAATAAATAAATAATAAGAATAAACACTGCAAAATATCACATCATGCTGATGCTGATCTGTTTTCTTGTTGCTGTGTTCATCTGTGACCATCTGCTCATAAAGACTCATGTTCGTGCTGCTGTTTATAATGATGTTTTTCTTTCCACTACATTAGGGCTTAGTGTATTACTAGTTGATGTTTCTCTTAGTTAATTCTAGATGTTATTACTGTTTTTCTCTTGCATTTGTTGTTGGATGTAACTGGGACCCCGTGTACATAATCTCGTTTTCATCACATGTACCACATGCGGTGCAAATGACAATAAAGACTCTCTGACTCTGACTCTGACTTAAAACCAGACCCTTGTCCTTCACTTCGCTTCGTACTAGGGTCTGGACTTTCTCCATAGAGAACCGATTCTTGCTGGAGGCGTGGCCTCTGCTGAGGAACAAAACCATTGGATCTTAGAAAAATTTTGAACAGGGAAAAGCATTCTGCTCCCTCCCCCTCAGAGCCATATATGGCTGCTCCCCCGTGGTCTGTTGAACTTGACATCTGCTCCGCCTCCTGCTGCATTTTCTCTCGCTGCCGCTGCATATTCTGTGTTTATATGTTAATAAAACGTTCTAAAAAAATAAAATAAAATCATAGAGCTCTGGTCCAGCACACCAGAAGACCAGAAAATCTGCAGGGACTCGGGCAGCAACGTAAAACCCAAGTTTAATTCTCTCGTGACAACCTCAGCCATTTCCTCATTCATTTGCACTCAGCGGAGGGAGAGGAGGAGGAGGAGGGAGCGATCACTTGACTTTTGGCAAAAAAACAAAAGAAAACTCCAGATAAGGGATCAAGAAGGGGAATTTAATACATTTGTGTCACATATAAAACAGTCCTGCATCGCTTTGAATGAGAACGTGCGAATGCTCGCTGGTTGCCCGCTGGAACAGGTGGGGGCGTGGGTTAGGGGCCAAAAACTCTGCCCCTTCTGTTCTGGGTGATTCTTTTTTTGCGGCAACATTTTGGCTTCAGGACTTTTGAAAATAAAAAGAGTAATATTTTAAGTTTTAAATATTTTCTTACATCACTGACATGTTTAGCAATAAGAAATTAATAATGGTCAAGCTCAGGGCTGGATAAAATAATAATTACAGGTAAAGTAATAATTACATGTATATGTGATTACGTTTTACCTGAATTTCCACCCTGTTAGGTCCTTGTTACACCTTGTTTGGTTCATAAACCTAACAGGGTGGAACATAACAGGGTGGAATTTTTTTAGCTAATCTAGCTGTAGCTCTTTATGTGGTCAACATTTAGCTAGCTAACCTTCAACAGAATAGCAAACCTTTAATGACTAAATCTAATATGTTGTTTTTTAAATTCTACCGAATAAACATTTCCCACAATTTATCTTAACAGGGTGGAACTTTAAGGTTGACTCATACAGGTTTAATATATTTAAGATTAAAAAAAGTAAGGAGAGAGTGACAGATGAAGCTTAACTTGTTTTCCATGGTTGAATTCCCTCCAAAACCAGTTGATGTCTTCTTCTTGTAAATGGCTTTTATGGAATTGTAGTCTTTTGAGGGCAAAAAGGAAACATTCTAACAGGGTGGAAAGTTACTACTGGGACATGTATAATATCAAGAAAATATCAAATAAAAAAAATAGTTTCAACAGATTCAGTTTCATAATAAAATAAGGTTTAGTCCAGTCAATCAAATTATTGAAGAAATTTCTTTTTTAATTTAATTTTATTGTTTAAACTTATTGAGGAAATATTTTACACTGCACTGCGGACACAATAAAATTGACCATCTATGTCACCAAAAAGGTGTGTAAAGTACAAAATAATATTTTAAATGCATTTCATTTATATTTGAATGATGGCAAACATCTAAGTGTATAATTAAAATACTTTGTTGTAAATATTTGGCACATTTTAGAAAAAAATCAGGGTAAGAGAAACATGCGGACATGAATGTTGCCCCAAAAAAAGAATCACCCTTCTCTGATTGGTCCGGTCAAAAATCTACCGGAGAAATCCTTGTCTATGGGAGAAGTCCCAGACCCAGCAGTGAAGGGAAATGAGAATTGAGCGGAGCTGCGTAGGAATGGCGAGGGCCAGGCTAGTATTGTTGTACAACGAGCGGATGTTCAACAGAAACAGAGAGGGTACACCGTAAAACCTGACAAGTTAGTTGAACTCAAATGATTTGAGGAAACCGATTCCCTTAAATGGTTTAAGTTTATTAACATAAACAATTCAGTGTAAAAAAAATAACCTATTTAAGTACATATAACTCAAATGTTTTCATTACCGTAACACGGATAAATAAATTTAAAAAGACCGTTTCATTCAGTAAACTGGACTTAAATATATTAAGTATTCAACACTCAAATGTATTATTACTTTTAACCTATTTAAAATGTGTTGGTTGTACTCGTCTGCATTGAGTCAGACCAACTTAGATGGTAAAATTTATTTTAAGATGATCCAATTTAGCTTATGTTACTAAGTTTTATTCTTATAATGGAATTATAACATTCTAGTTGTCACAACTTCTAGCTACTCAATTCATTTGAGGAAACCGATTGCCTTAAACCATTTAAGTTACCTCAACACAACAGAAACAGACATAATATACCAGTTTAAAACTTTTATTTAACACTCATTTAAAACATAACATCACTGTTAAACATTTCAAAATTTGTGTATACATATGCTCCTATACATACTATATATGTATGTACAGTACTATATAGTACTGTATTACTATTCTCTGCAATAAATGGTGAACAGTCAATACATTAAATTACATTTACAAAATAAAAAGTAAACAAATAAAAGAAAATCCTTTACTGTCACTTTACCCTCAACATCAAGTGTCATAAACTGACAGTGTTTATTCAACAGACACTAAAATGAATGTTGTTCTGACATTTTATTCACCAACTTTACTGTACACTGATGACTGAGAAGAGGTTCTATTCCATCAACAACCTCATGCTTTATAATTTAATTGCCCTATTTACTTTTCAGCTTAGTTCCAACAAATTATAGATTTTAGCACAAAATTTACATTTACTGGTTTTATAAATATTTTTCGTTTTTGCTCTACTTGTGCATGAAGTTGTGTCTTAAATGTTTATTTTTTAATTATTATTTTGCCCCCATGTGTTGCTTTTACATTTTTCTGTCTCCTGTTTTACTTTCTCACACACTCCCTCTCACTCACACAGTTTTTTTTCCTTAATTTTTAAACTGAGGAAGCCCCTCCCACTTTATTATAGGCAAAAATGCATAATTCAAAGTAAAAACAGGAGACAGAGAAGTGTAAAAGCAACACATGGAAATAAAAAGACGAGGGAGAAAATAAAAATAATTTACAGTATTTTCTGGTGTATAGGTCGCACCTCTGTATAGGTCGCATTGTCCAATTATCACCAATAGATTGGAAAAATCCCTAGATAGGTCGCACTGGTGTATAGGTCGCACCTACGTTTAGCTCTGCTGCAAATGTCTGCCACAGGAGCGCACAGCAAGGCTTTTAAGAAGATTAACACTTAAAAACAATTATTTGTTTGATAAAAATTATAGCAAATATATGTCTGAGCTGAACTTTTCCTTAATAAATGAACGTAATTGTGAAATGAGCTGGATTTAAAAATTTGTTTCGCCGAAAGTGATAACAAGCCATATATAGGTCGCACCTGTGTATAGGTCGCAGGCCTTGAAAAAACATAAAAAGGTGCGACCTATACACCGGAAAATACGGTAAGTATAATAATCATTTAAAAGACACAAATGCATATACAAATAAAAGAAAAACCAAATAAATATATAAAAAAAGGTAACATGTAAATTATGTGCTAAAATGTATAATTTATTGGACCCAACATGAAAAAAAATATTTGAAGGTCAATAAAAGTATTAAACATGAAGGTAAAGTTCTATTTTTTAAATGAATGGTTGCATTTTAAGTCTATTTTTTTATAGTCATTTATATATTTCTGCTTTTATTTCTAATTCTGACAGTTTCAGTCTTCTATACATATTAAAGTTGTTGAATAAAATGTCATGTTGTAGAAACTGTTACATCCATCCATCCATTTTCGTCCGCTTATCCGGGGTCGGGTCGCGGGGGTAGCAGCCTAAGTAGGGAGGCCCAGACTTCCCTCTCCCCAGCCACTTGGAGCAGCTCCTCTGGGGGAATCCCAAGGCGTTCCCAGGCCAGCCGAGAAACATAGTCCCTCCAGCGTGTCCTGGGTCTTCCTCTGGGTCTCCTCCCGGTGGGACATGCCCGGAACACCTCCCCAGGGAGGCGTCCAGGAGGCATCCTAACCAGATGCCCGAGCCACCTCAACTGGCTCCTCTCGATGTGGAGAAGCAGCGGCTCTACTCCGAGTCCCTCCCGGATGACTGAGCTTCTCACCCTATCTCTAAGGGAGAGTCCAGACACCCTGCGGAGAAAACTCATTTCAGCCGCTTGTATCCGAGATCTCGTTCTTTCGGTCACAACCCAAAGCTCATGACCATAGATGAGGGTGGGAACGTAGATCGATCGGTAAATTGAGAGCTTTGCCTTTCGACTCAGCTCTCTCTTCACCACGACAGACCGGTACAGAGCCCGCTTCACTGCGGATGCTGCACCTATCCGCCTATCGATCTCACGCTCCAGTTTTCCCTCATTCGTGAACAAGACCCCGAGATACTTAAACTCCTCCACTTGGGGCAGGACCTCATCCCCGACCCGGAGAGGGCATGCTACCCTTTTCCGGCTCAAGACCATGGCCTCGGATTTGGAGGAACTGATCCTCATCCCGGCCGCATCACACTCGGCTGCAAACCGCTCCAGCGAAAGCTGTAGATCACGATCTGATGAAGCCAATAGGACCACATCATCTGCAAAAAACAGAGAAGCGATTCTAAGGCCACCAAAACGGATCCTCTCAACACCTTGGCTGCGCCTAGAAATTCTGTCCATAAAAGTTATGAACAGAATCGGTGACAAAGGGCAACCTTGGCGGAGTCCAACTCTCACTGGAAACGAGCCTGACTTACTGCCGGCAATGCGGACCAAGCTCTGACACCGGTCGTACAGGGACCTAACAGCCCATATCAATGGGCCTGGTACCCCATACTCCCGGAGTACCCCCCACAGAACCCCCCGAGGGACGCGGTCGAATGCCTTTTCCAAGTCCACAAAGCACATGTAAACTGGTTGGGCAAACTCCCACGCGCCCTCCAGGACCCTGTTGAGGGTGTAGAGCTGGTCCAGTGTTCCACGACCAGCACGAAAACCACACTGCTCCTCCTGAATCCGAGGTTCGACTATCCGACGGACCCTCCTCTCCAGAACCCCTGAATAGACCTTACCAGGGAGGCTTAAGAGTGTGATCCCCCTATAGTTGGAACACACCCTACGGTCCCCCTTTTTGAATAGGGGAACCACCACCCCAGTCTGCCAATCCAAGGGAACTGCCCCCGATGTCCACGCGATATTGCAGAGTCGCGTAAGCCAACACAACCCCACAACATCCAGAGCCCTAAGGAACTCAGGGCGAATCTCATCCACCCCTGGAGCCCTGCCACCGCGGAGCTTTTTAACCACCTAGGTGACCTCAGCTCTGTTACAACAACGAACAAAAACAAATCATTGCCATTTTCATGTATCACAAAGTGTGAATACTTCACAAACAATGAAAATAGCTTAAGAAAAATTACCCTAGAATTTCTGCAATTTGCATAGCATCTTCCTGTTTAGGCACAAATCAGAACATAAACCTGTTCAGTCGGCACACAAGCCACTACTGTTCTTCAACAATAAAACCTGTCAACTACTCCAGCTCACTTCTCAAGGCTTGTAACTTGGGTTTGAGCCGCTTCCTACCATCATCAAGATCTAAGAGGACAACCTGAATGAACTCAAAAAAGCCACTTAGCTTTGCAGGGTAGCTCAAATTAAGAGCATAGATCAGTCCAAACAAAACCACCAGTGAATCAGCCCATGATCTGAGAGACATTACAACCTGATCTTCAAGGATGATCGAGACATGGTGGGTTTCAAAAGGAACTCCAGAAGGCCTCTCCTCCTCATCGACCACTGCCAGTAACGCCACCGCTCCCTCCGGCACTGCCTCCAACTCATCCTGAAAATATAATACATGATTAATTACACTCAACAAATTTTTGCCTAATGGCTAGTTACGATAAGAATGGGGGGGGGGGAAGCATTATTACATCACATCTAGATTTTTGTAAATGCAAATCAAAAGAATATTAAAAATTTTCTCTGTTGTTTATACACAATTTCTGAAAGCATGCGTCATGTTCTCAGAACTGTACACTAATTGAAAAACCACACACAGTGGGAAAACTCATCAGTTCTGCAAAATGAAACTTTACATCCAAAACAATGCTATTTCTTCTCAAAATCGTATTTGCCTTCAGATGACACGCACAAACCATCAGATGAAAAAGACATTTCAGTTGAACACTGATGAGCTCAATGTAAAACAGTGGCTTTTTCTACACTCATCATGGCTAACCTTTTTTTGTTCAGTGTTACACTTACTACAGACAGAACATGCATAAGTGTGCTGTAAAAATATTTTAGAATATTGTTGTAGCATGAACGACCGACGATCCCTGACATGACCCTTTGACCCCACTGGTCATGTTTCACAACTAAATGAGCTTGGTTGAGGATGTACACTGTGTACATCGTTTTGTGGAAAAAAAAATCTAATATATTTGTTATTGTACATTTGTGTGTAGAGTATAAAAACAATATTCTGAATTATTTTTCCAGCACACTTATGCATGAATGTCTGTAGTAAGTCTAACACTGGACAAACAATGGTTAAGTCATTATCATGAATGTAGAAGAAGTCATTGTTTTACATTTAGAACATCAGTGTTCAACTGGTTTTTAAGTCATATGTGGGTTTATGTGTGTCTTCTGAAAGTAAAATACAACTTTGACAAGAAATAACATTGTTTTAAATGTAAAGTTTAATTTTGAAGAATTGGTGTGTTTTGCCCACTGTGTGTGTGATTTTGCATTTGTGTGTAAAGTTCTGAGAACATGAAGCATATTTAGGAAAATGTGACAATTGAGAAAAATTGTTATTAAGGCATGAAAACTGCATATACAATATGCAGAAAACAAACTAAATAAATCTGAAGCAATTCTAAACCTTTTTTTTATTATTTTAGATTTTTGTATTGGCTAGCGTTTTGCCTGGATAACTGCTTGGCATTTTTTCAATGAGCTTCATGAGGTAATCAACTGAAATGATTATTCAGAGGGTCTCAAAAGAACTTTAGAGATTCAGTAAGAGAAGGCCAAAGATTTATATTTTAGTCATCAAAGCAAAGGGTGACTACTTTTATAAATATAAAATCAGAATTAATTTAGCTAGTGGGGTTGCAGGATGGGTGGGGGGGGGGTTCTGCCAAGCTGCAGCAGCTGCACTTCAAGGCTGTGAGCAGAACCACATATTGTTTATAGGCCCACAGAAAACAGATAACAGGCCAGGAGCCAAGCTACACATGCACACACTGAGGAAAATGGGAGGAAGAAAAAAAACCAGAGGTACAGGGCTCCAGAAACACAAACATACACGTAAAAAAGGACTAAACAAAAACAGAATGACGCGTCAAATATAAAAATAAACGTTCTTGTCTTAATTTCTCTTCTCGCCTGGCCGGACACGCTAAGTCCAATGTAAGGTCTGGCAGTCAGCCTCACATGTCTCTGGTCTCGGCTTGTTTTGACTGCCCTCGCTTATAAATCACAGAAATCTTGGTTCTGCCAACTAGCGTTAGCGCAAAATTCGCCTAGTCATCGAAAAGCAGACACCTCATTCAAAATTTCAAGTCATCGGCTCAGGGTGAACTAGTTCCTGTTACTGTACTCAAATTGTTTTAAAAACGACATATCAACAAACACTATTTAAAGCTCCACTGACATGATCTTTTAACTTTTCAAAAAATGGCACAACATATATAAATATTAAGATAGACCTCTGACCGTTTTTGCTAAAATAATGTTCAATGAATGAAATTTCCTCTCAAAATATTTTAAATTTAGCGCCGTTTTTTTAGACCGTAAATCCGGATTTTCCGGTCACGTGTCAGCAGAACCGATCTGACGTCACGTCCGATACTGAACTCTGCTCAAACCGTACATTGAATGGACAAAAATATAAACGCATCCGTCGAATTTAGCCAATTAAAACTACATTTTAGCGATTTGGCTTCAGTTTGGGGAAAAAAAAGTTATTTTGAGTGATGCACAACGAACGGAAAGGTTTATATTCTCCGTGTTGCTTCTGTAAGAGTTATCACGATAGCTCTGCTGCCATCTGGTGCTCAATGTGAAACCTCCCTTGAAAAAAAAAAGCAAAACGGAGAATATAAACCTTTCCGTTCGTTGTGCATCACTCAAAATAACTTTTTTTTCCCCAAACTGAAGCCAAATCGCTAAAATGTAGTTTTAATTGGCTAAATTCGACGGATGCGTTTATATTTTTGTCCATTCAATGTACGGTTTGAGCAGAGTTCAGTATCGGACGTGACGTCAGATCGGTTCTGCTGACACGTGACCGGAAAATCCGGATTTACGGTCTAAAAAAACGGCGCTAAATTTAAAATATTTTGAGAGGAAATTTCATTCATTGAACATTATTTTAGCAAAAACGGTCAGAGGTCTATCTTAATATTTATATATGTTGTGCCATTTTTTGAAAAGTTAAAAGATCATGTCAGTGGAGCTTTAACACTCACGTTCTTGCTGACCTGTGCGGATGTCTGGAAATCTCCGCCAACCCGACCCTGATCGCACCAAATGGACAGAGGAAACTGGCCAGAGACAAACCCAATCACTGGACTTTCTGTCATATTTACCGTGCCTCGCAGCTGCGCTCCGTTCAGAGGTCATCAGGAGCAGGTATTGGGAGAATGGGTTTTCGGCACCATAATGATGGGGATTTTAAACCCCTGTTACCTTAATAAAAACCACACAAGATAAACAAGAGAACAGTGTTAAATCAGACAAACAACTTTGCAAAGGGGAAGGGCTTTTAATGTCTTTTGAAACTTAGTTTGGTCTCAAATACATTGTCCAGCACAATTCCGAATTGTACTGGACATGACAAGCTATTTAAACAAGAAGCAGGTGGAGTTTGACAAGCTCTGACGTCTTACAGATAAAACAAACAAGTCATGGTTCTGATCCAACAAGAACATCTAATCCAAACATTGTCAAGGCTAGAAGACTGTCTTTTCTGTATCATAAAGAAAAGCAAACAACATGTTTGTACTATCAAATATAAGTGTTTAAAGGGAACAGAGAATATTTGATACAAGTGAGCTGGGTTATAATTATTGGGTCAGAGTAATTAGTTTTAGATGATAAATATTGAATATCTCCATCAATATTATATATAAATATTTACTGCAGTAGATGTTTTCATGCTGCAAGGCGACACAGGGCAAGAATTCACAGTGAAATTCAGTATGTAAGAGTGCAAATTAGACATTGCGCCACCCATTAAACACTTTCTACTAAATCTGTTTACGGTAGTTTTAAATAAGACCAAACTTATGCAACCAGAAGTTACAACGTATATCCACATATAAAACACACAAAACACAACTAGCTTTAAGCATTAACCTTAAAGCGTCACTGACATGATTTTTTTACTACTGTATGCATAAAATTGCTCAAAATATATATCTTGTATCATTCAACTATGTTCGTTTTTGCAAACAAAATGATAAATCAATTTAATTTTGCTTTAAAGGTGATTTTAAACTTTGCGCCATGTTTATTCACGGGAAATCCGATTACATGCGAATGCAACATCTGTGACGTAGTATCGGGCAGAGCCCTGGGCTTGTCACTCTGCATGTGTCAGCTGCTCGCCTGCAGATCGCGTTATGTATTTATTTTTACTTGAAAAATGCTGTTACGTTGTGTCGCATTTGGGTGTTCTAATATCATCAGTGAACAAGTGAGCCTTTTCACTTTCCCAAAAGATGAAATACTTCATCAAGAATGCAACAAAGCTGCACCCCTCGGAGCCCCCCCTCGCTCCATCTGAAGGTAAGTCTCATACGGCTGCAGACCTAAATTAGATCCTGCTGTTTCTTGTTCCATCACTCGAACTATTTTCTGCTTCCCAAACTGAAGACAAATAGCTCAAATCTTCACTTAGATTGCTAAATTCGTTGGGTTTTAAATTGTCCGCTATTAAAGACACGTACCTAATACCAGAGCCTTCTGCCCGATACTACATCACAGATGTTGCATTCGCGTGTAATCAGCTTTCCCGTGAATAAACACGGCGCAAAGTTTAAAATCACTTTTAAAGCAAAATTAAATTGATTTATCATTTTGTTTGCAAAAACGAACATAGTTGAATGATACAAGATATATATTTTGAGCAATTTTATGCATAGTAAAAAAATCATGTCAGTGACGCTTTAAATTCAACCATTGTGTATACAATGTAATTATGACAAATAATTGAGGATTTGCCTGCAGTTACCTGCGTACAGATGAACATGTGGTACTTCCTGTTCATAACTGGTGCTGACCGCTGGCCTTCATCATCTTACATTTTCCCAAACTTTGTTTACCGTTTTACCTTTGGACTGCTATGACTGACGAAGCCCTCTGGAGTGAGGGTGAAACGTTTCTACTAAAAAGAAATTGTCCAGATGAACTGATTGAGAATGAGCGGATTTGTTTACCGTAGTTTGTTTAAACGGAATAGACTGTATCCACCCTCTAAACGCTCAGCGTAACACGTGTCTGAATTACATGTCATAATTTCCCATCTATTCATTTTCACTAATTGACTATATGTATTGTTCCCAGTGAGAGTTGGACTCCGCCAAGGTTGCCCTTTGTCACCGATTCTGTTCATAACTTTTATGGATAGAATTTCTAGGTGCAGCCAAGGTGTTGAGGGGATCCGTTTGGTGGACTTAGGATTGCGTCTCTGTTTTTTGCAGATGATGTGGTCCTATTGGCTTCATCAGGTAGCGATCTAGAGCTTTCGCTGGAGCGGTTCACAGTTGAGTATAATGCGGCCAGGATGAGGATCAGTGCCTCCAAATCCGAGGCCATGGTCTTGAGCGGAAAAGGGTAGAGTGCCCTCTCCGGGTCGGGGAGGAGGTCCTGCCCCAAGTGGAGGAGTTGGGGAGTTCAAGTATCTCGGGTCTTGTTCACGATTGAGGGAAAACTGGAGCGTGAGATTGATAGGTGGATAGGTGCAGCGTCGGCAGTAAAGTGGGCACTGTACCGGTCTGCCGTGGTGAAGAGAGAGCTGAGTCAAAAGGCAAAGCTCTCAATTTACTGGTCGATCTACGTTCCCACCCTCATCTATGATCATGAGCTTTGGGTTGTGACCGAAAGAACGAGATAACGGATAAAGGTGGCTGAAATGAGATTTCTCTGCAAGGTGTCTGGGCTCTCTCTTAGAGATAGTGTGAGAAGCTCGGTCACCCGGGAGGGACTCGGAGTAGAGCCACTGCTTCTCCACATCGAGAGGAGCCAGTTGAGGTGGCTCGGGCATCTGGTTAGGATGCCTCCTGGACGCCTCCCTGGTGAGGTGTTCCGGGCATGTCCCACCGGGAGGAGACCCAGAGGAAGACCCAGGACACGCTGGAGGGACTATGTTTCTCGGCTGGCCTGGGAACACCTTGGGATTCCCCCAGAGGAGCTGCTCCAAGTGGCTGGGGAGAGGGAAGTCTGGGCCTCTCTACTTGCTACTACCCCCGCAACCCGACCCCGTATAAGCGGAAGAGAATGGATGGATGGATGGATGGATGGATGGATGGATGGATGGACTGTATGTATTGGCTATGTTCATAACAACAACAATGTTTTTAATCTCAATGGGACTTTACTTGGTAGAATAAAGGTTAAATAAAATAATATAATACAAGGATTTTAATGTTCAGATCATTTACAGTACCGTATTACTGGAGTTTTTGAAGGGTACCGTACACAAAATCTGAATTACATTTCAGCATTAAACTTTTTTCAGATTCTATTTGTTAACCAAATTCTAGAATTTGCAATACACTTTGTAAAAACTTAAAGCATTTGTTCTATGAAGTTTTGGCCCACTTAGGTCCCTCAAAGTGGAACTAACCTCATGAAGCTAGCTGTGCTGACAGGCTGCAGAGTTTTCACTTTTCACCACCAGTGTTTCTGTTTTACCTGCTCCCTTGAACAAACGTTAATTTACTGCACTTTGCTGCATCAGCGGTCAGTTTCTCTTTTTCATTCTCTCTCTCTGCTCCATCTTTCTTGTTGGCTGTGCGCAACCGCGTGTCTCTGCTCACTAAAAGCGGACACCCCATCCATAGACACTGCCTCAGACAGCGAGAGGAGGGGCGGGGAAGCTTCAGTAAGAGCTGAGAGAGACCGGGCAAGAGCGGCCGGTTTGTTTACAGTATTTAAAATAATTGGGCGTGACCCAAACCGAGCCTTTGGTCCAGTCCCTCAGCGGGCACTGACTGGGCCAGGCCACCGGGAAATGTCCCAGCACTCCCGATGGCCAGTCCGCCTCTGGTTGTGAGTGTCCACGATCTGTTCCAGACCGGAAGCACGATCCGTACTGTGCATTCAGCTCTGGTCACAGGAGAGGTGCTACAAAGTATATATCTTGTAATGAAGAGGAACTGCGCATGTACAACTTTCAATGAGAGTCTGTGGGCAAAGAGTTTAGCGACCAAGGGCGGAAATATGTCACCAGACAATGTTTTTTTATTCAACCTTTATTTAGGCAGGTTAATCCCATTGAGCCTCGAGGACTCATTTACAAGAGAGACCTGGCTACAAACAAAGAATGATGACAACACCAACAGTAGATTTTCCTTGGACAATCAACAATAGACAATCATAAGAAAGGCATACAGATTTTTTTTAACAAGTTAAGACAAAGATATCAAAGTAGAAAAACAGACAGATTATAAGGCATGTAGAAAATCAAAAACAGGAACATGTCTGCATTGGTTTTTGCCAGGATTCCAACAGATTCTTAAAGCCATTTAGAGAAGTCAAGGCTGAAAGCTTCAGATCTTTTTGTAAGATATTCCAGGAAGCAAGAGCGGAGTAGGAGAAGGCCCTTTTGCCAAGTTCAGTCCTCACTGACGGAACACTGCAGGTAATCATGTCCTGAGAGCGCACGCTGTAGCTGCACTCACGCAGAGACATGTAGGAGGAGATGTATGAGGGCAGCAGACCAAGAAGTGATTTAAAGATGAAAATGTACCAGTGGAAGAGTCAGAGTCAGAGTCAGAGTCAGAGAGAATTTATTGTCATTTGCACCGCATGTAGTACATGTGTTGAAAACGAGATTATGTACACAGGGTCCCAGTTACATCCAACAACAAATGCAAGAGAAAAACAATAATAACATCTAGGATTAACTAAGAGAGACATCACATCAGCTAGTAATACACTAAGCCCTAATGTAGTAGAAAAACATCATTATAAACAGCAGCACGAACATGAGCAGATGGTCACAGATGAACGCAGCAACAAGAAACAGATCAGTATCAGTATGATGTGACATTTTGCAGTGTTTATTCTTATTATTTATTTATTCATGAGTCTGACAGCCTCAGGGTAGAAGCTGTTTCTCAGTCTAGTGGTTCTACATTTGATGCTCCTCAACCTCCGTCCCGAGGGGAGTGGTGCAAAGAGTGAGTGTGCTGGGTGAGTGAGGTCTTTCATGATGCAGGTGGCTCTTTTTCTGCATCTGGAGGTGTAAATGTCTGTGATGGTGGGGAGACTGACTCCCACAGACTTCTGTGCAGCCTTCACCACTCTCTGCAGAGCTTTTCTCTCTGCAACTGTGCAGCCTCCATGCCACACGTTGATGCTGGAGCACAGGACGCTCTCCACTGCACACCTGTAGAACGAGGTGAGGACTGGGCTTCTCAGACCGGCTCGTCTCAGCCGTCTGAGGAAGTAGAGTCTCTGATGACCTTTCTTGATCAGGCTGGTGGTGTTATTGCTCCAGCTGAGGTTATCATTCAAGTGTACACCCAGGTATTTGTAGCTGGAGACCACCTCCACCGCAGATCCACCTATATACAGTGGGGTGTGGGTGTGTTTGTTCCTTCTGAAGTCCACAATCATCTCCTTCGTCTTCTTCACATTCATGTGAAGGTTGTTCTCTTTGCACCAGCTCTCCAGATGTTCCACCTCCTGTCTGTAGCTGGATTCATCATTATCTGTGATGCATCCCACCACAGCTGTATCATCTGCAAACTTAACAATATGACAGCCTGGATGTGTGGCTATACAATCATATGTGAGCAGAGTGAACAGAAGAGGGCTCAGCACACATCCCTGAGGAGAGCCAGTGCTGAGGGTGATGGTGGAGGAGGAGAAGTTGTGGATCTTCACGGACTGTGGTCTGTCTGTTAAGAAGTCTAAGACCCAGTTACAAATAGAGGGGCTTAGTCCAAGTGTGGATAGTTTGTCTATCAGAGTTTGGGGGATCATGGTGTTGAAGGCAGATGTGAAGTCCACAAAGAGCAGACGCACGTATGAGTCCTTCTGATCCAGGTGGGTGAGAGCAGTGTGGACCACGGAGGAGATGGCGTCCTCTGTTGATCGGTTCTCACGATATGCATATTGATGAGGGTCCTCGTTGATGTTGACGGCTGTCTTGATGTGGGACATGACCAGTTTCTCAAAACATTTAGCGACTATCGGGGTGAGGGCCACCGGTCTATAGTCATTCAGACCAGTCACTGTGGAGCTTTTTGGGACTGGGATGATGGTGGCGGTCTTCAGGCAGGTGGGAACTGACTCCAGTGCAAGTGAGGTGGTGAAGATGTCAGCCAGCACCTCACAGAGCTGGTCCGCACATTCCTTCAGAACTTTCCCTGGGATGTTGTCTGGACCCGTAGCTTTATGAGGGTTGATCCTTCTGAGACTGCCTCTCACTTCTGCTGCGGTCACTTTGAGGTGCTCCTCGTCTGGTGATGAGGTGAGTCTGGTGCTAGTTGGTCTGTTTGGATCATCAAAACGTGCATAAAACTTATTGAGGGCATCAGGCAGGGATGGGTCCCTGGGGCATTGTTTGCTTTTGCCCTTGTAGTCTGTTAAGCATTTGATGCCCTGCCACATGCTCCTTGGATCATGTGAGGTGAACTGTCCCTCGATCCTCTGTGCATACGCGGCTTTGGCCTTCTTTATGCCATCATCCAGTTCTCTCCTGCACTTTCTCAACTCCTCAGTATCTTTAGACTTGAATGCAGTGTCCCTGGCTGCCAGCAGGGTGCGGACAGCAGGGTGCGGACATCGAACATGTCTGCATTGGTTTTTGCCAGGATTCCAACAGATTCTTAAAGCCATTTAGAGAAGTCAAGGCTGAAAGCTTCAGATCTTTTTGTAAGATATTCCAGGAAGCAAGAGCGGAGTAGGAGAAGGCCCTTTTGCCAAGTTCAGTCCTCACTGACGGAACACTGCAGGTAATCATGTCCTGAGAGCGCACGCTGTAGCTGCACTCACGCAGAGACATGTAGGAGGAGATGTATGAGGGCAGCAGACCAAGAAGTGATTTAAAGATGAAAATGTACCAGTGGAAGAGTCTGCATGAGGTTAATGATGTCCAGTTAACCAGTGAATACAGGGTGCAGTGGTGGGTATGATAATCACAGCCAGTTATGAATCTTAGTGCACCATGATAGGCAGCATCTAACATCTGCAGGGTGCTTGTAGGAGCATTCATGTAGATAATGTCACCGTAATCAATGGAGGGAAGGAAAGTCACAGATACAAAGCGTTTCCTAGCATTCAGTGTTAGACATGATCTGTTTCTGAAAAAGAAACCCGGTTAAACTTTCAGTTTCTTTACAATGTTTTCCACATGGAGCTTAAAAGAGAGATGCGAATCAACCAGGATACCCAAATATTTATAGGAATCAACAAACTCAATAGGGATACAATTTGAGGATAAAATCAGAGGAAGAACTGCTGGGATCGACTTCCTATTTGAAAAAAGCATCCCTTTGGTTTTGTCAGCATTTAGTACAAGTTTAAGACGGAACAAATTTGACTGGATGATGTCAAAAGCGGATTGTAAAAGCTGGAAAGCCTTAGCAACTGTTTTAGCTCGACAATAAACAACTGTATCATCAGCATAGAAATGTAAGGATGTATCAGGGATGCTCTGACCTACATTACCTATGTAGATTGTAAAGAGGGTTGGTCCTAAGACTGAACCTTGTGGTACACCATTGTTGACTGTTAAATAACTGGAAGAAGTACCATTATGTTGAACACATTGCCTCTGATCGGAAAGATAGTTTAGTTAGAAAACCAACCAATGGTGTGATCTGAGAAACTGATTTCTGAGAGCTTCTGATACAAGATGTTATGATCCACCATGTCAAAAGCTTTAGACAGGTCTAAGAAAAGTGCAGCACAATAATCCTTAGCATCCAATGCTTCAACAACGTCATTAAGAACCTTCAGTGAAGCAAAATCAAAAAAGATATTCAATACAAGATCAACTGGACTTTATTTGTTACAGAAGACATTTCGACCTCTATCCAGAGGGCTTTATCAATTCAATGAGACGACTGTGTGCGTGTGGAGTTATAACAGTCTTAGGAGTCACGCACCAACCTATGTAAATTGCAAGCTGAGGTAACACATACATGTAAATTGACAAATCACACCTTAACAGTAGGGGGTTCCCTTGAGGTCTCTGACAGAAGACACTCAGAGACCTCAAGGGAACCCCCTACTGTTAAGGTGTGATTTGTCAATTTACACGTGTGTTACCTCAGCTTGCAATTTACATAGGTTGGTGCATGACTCCTAAGACTGTTATAACTCCACACGCACACAGTCGGCTCATTGAATTGATAAAGCCCTCTGGATAGAGGTTGAAACGTCTTCTGTAACAAATAAAGTCCAGTTGATCTTGTATTGAACGCCTTTTTTGATTTTATCATGTCCTGGACGTTAGGCTGCTACCCCCGCGACCCGACCCCGGATAAGCGGAAGAAGATGGATGGATGGATGGATGTCCTGGACGACTGAGAATCTTCACTAGCATACTTCAGTGAAGCAGTCGTTGTGCTTTATTGTTTCCCGAAACCAGATTGATAGAGAGGTAAGATGTTAAATGAGTCCAGGTAATTTTTGATTTGAGAGTTTATCAGTTTTTCTAGAACCTTGGCTAAAATGCAGAGTTTAGAGATTGGTCGATAGTTGTTCAGTGAGGGTAAACTCCATTCAGCAAAGGAAGAACAAAGGCTGTTTTCCAAGCATCCGGAATGGAGTTTTGGCTTATGGACAGTTTAAAGATGTGGGTCACAGGGACTGTGATGATATGATCAGCAGCCTTAAGAAATAAGGTGGAAGTTCATCTGGACCTGCAGATTTTTTAGGATCAAGACCTTTTAAGTCAAAGTCAAGTCAAAGTCAACTTTATTGTCAGAACTGCAATATGTACAGGACATACACAGGATTGAAATTGCATTTCTCTCTCAGTCCCTCGGTGCAACAGTAACCATTTAAACACTAAACAATTAATAAACAAGCATAAAATGAAATAATAAAAGTTTAGTACTGTCCTGAGTTTTTTGCATAGTAGTTTTTCATAGTAGTAAAAAAGTATAAAAAGTTTCACCAACACCAAAACACCAACATTTAATAAACATAATCATAAAATGAAATAGAGTGTAATACTGTCCTGAGTTTTTTCATAGTAGTTTTCCATAGTAGTATAAAAGTATAAAAAGTTTCACCAACACCAAAAATGAAATAGAGTGTAATACTGTCCCGAAGTATAAAGTATAAAAAGTATATCTATAAAATAAATGAAGGTTCTGGCATTTGACATTTGTAAAGAGTGACAAAGCAGCATATGGGGTTAATGTACACAGTATATGTATGAGGTAGTTGATATTGGTATAGAAACAAAGTGGCATTATGCAATAAGGCTAGTAAAAAGAATATATACTGTATATCAGCAGTAGTGTAGATATAAAAAGTCTAGATGTAAACAGTAGTAATAAATGTAAACGGTAGTAATAAATGTCAACAGTAAATGTAAACAGTAGTATGACTATACGCAGTAATGTAATACAAACATTGGCCCTCATGCACGAACCGTTCGTACGCACAGATTTGTTCTTATACTGTGCGTACGAGTGATATAGGATCATTTGTGGCATCCAACAATGTTTGCGTATCCTAGGATTTTTTTCAGATACGAACAAAATTTACATGTGGTCCAGACCTGTCGTATATTTTACGAGCAGACAGTCTGCTGTTATCCAGACGGCCTTTTCTCCACTAATAACTTTATATTTCGTTATTTAGAAAATATTTTGAGTTTAAAAACAATTAAATGCAACCACACATATTGGTTTAATTAAAGCGGCTTCAACACCCCCCCCCCACGTCCACCACCTTGCGCCACCCGCGCGTGGCCCCCCGCGCCACTCATGTCGACCACCGTGTGCCACGCAACGCGCCCCCCCGCGCCACCACCTTGCGCCACCCGCGCGTGGCCCCCCGCGCCACTCATGTCGACCACCGTGTGCCACGCAACGCGCCCCCCCGCCACGCGCCACTGTCGTGCCACCCCGTGCCACTGTCGGCACACACACACACACACACACACACACACACACACACACACACACACACACACACATACACAGCGCCGCTGCAGAGACAGGGGAGAAAAAAGCGAAACCAGCTTATTCAGTTGTTTCATGTCATTTTTAATATAAACTGCCTGTTGACTGTGGGCGCTCACTGATGTCATCTGTATTCTGTGTGGGTCTGCGCTCAGATCCGGGGCTGACACTATGATCAAAGGCGAGTCAATTTTAATTCGCCAAACGCGTTTGTGTGTTTTCTGACGCATAAAAGCCGGAATGAATGGACACTTCCTGCTCGCGGTGGCAGGAAACTATATCCTTATATGGTGTTTTGAGGGGTGGGAATTATGTAAATAACCTCCCGCGTGCACGAGCAGGTGAATAGAACAGGTGGGATTCATCATTATTTACACAGCTCATATACACACATTTCCTGACGATAGAAGACTTTGTTGGATCTGACGTGGCATGTTCGTACGAACGCTTCGTACGAACAAAAGTAGGAGGAATTTAGGATAAAAATACGAACATTTTCGTGCATGAGGGCCATTAGTGCAAATATGAGAAGTAGTGCAAACTGAATGAGCACATGACCGTGAGTTGAGTGAATGACCCGTATTGATGACACAGAGTCCAGTGTTAAAAACTTTGTGTTGTGTGGTAATGTGTGAAAGTTTTTTGTGATTAAGGCAGTACAAGTGGGAGGGAGGGCAGAGCTGGCAGAGTGTTAAGCATCCTGACTGCCTGATGAACAGAGCTGTCTCTCAGTCTGCTGGTTCGAGCCTGGAGACTCCTCAGTCTCCTCCCCGATGGCAACAGGCTGAAGCAGCTGTGTAGTGGGTGTGTGGGATCACCTGCCATGCAGAGGGCTTTCCGAGTGAGGCGGTTGCTGTGTAAGTCCTGTAGTGAGGGCAAGGAGGTGCCGACAATCTTCTCAGCTGCTCTCACTATACGCTGGAGGCTCTTTCGGCAGGATGCAGTACATGCACCATACCACACCGTGATGCAGCTGGTCAGGACACTTTCTATGGCACCCCTGTAGAAGGTGCACATGATGGGGGTTGGAGCTCCAGCTCTATTCAGCTTGCGGAGAAAGTAGAGGCGCTGGTGAGCCTTCTTGGCCAGTGATGCAGTGTTCCTGCTCCAGGACAGGTCCTCTGAGACGTGCACTCCCAGGAACTTGGTGCTGTCCACTCTCTCCACTGTGGTGTTGTTGATGGTCAGAGGGGCATGTTGGGCATCCCTCTTCCTGAAGTCCACAACAATCTCTTTTGTCTTCTCCACGTTGAGAGTGAGATTGTTGTGTCCGCACCACAAGGCCAGGCGGCTCACCTCATCCCTGTAGTCCGTCTCATCGTTGTTGCTGATGAGACCCACCACTGTTGTCATCCGCAAACTTGATGAAGTGGTTGGAGCTGTACGATGGTGTACAGTCGTGTGTTAGCAGGGTGAATAGAAGGGGGCTCAGCACACATCCTTGTGGGGCTCCTGTATTCAATGTGATGTGCTGGATGTGTTATTCCCGACCCGTACTGCCTGTGGTCTCCCGGTCAGGAAGTCTAGCAGCCAGTTACACATTGAGGTGTTCAGCCCCAGACTGTCCAGTTTAAGGATGAGCTGTTGGGGGATGATGGTGTTGAATGCCGAGCTGAAGTCAATGAACAGCATTCTAACATAAGAGTCTTTCGTGTCCAGATGTGTGAGAGCTGTGTGGAGGGCAGAGGAGATGGCATCGTCGGTTGAGCGATTAGACCGATATGCAAATTGGAAGGGATCCAGGGAGGCAGGGAGGACAGATTTGATGTTTTTCATGACTAGCCGTTCGAAGCACTTCATCAGGATGGGGGTGAGTGCTACCGGACGATAGTCATTGAGGCAGGAGGGCGTTGCCTTCTTTGGGAAAGGTATGATGGTTGTGGCTTTGAAACAGGTGGGGACGATGGCCTTACTCAGCGAGATGTTAAAGATGTCTGTGAAGACCGTTACAAGTTCCCCTGCACAGCCCTTCAGCACACGGCCAGGTATGTTGTCAGGACCAGAAGCTTTCCGTGTGTTGATCTTGATGAATGATCACCTCAGCGCCAGCACCTGGCCATCAGGAGAGTGGGGGGAGTTTTTGTGCAGGTGTGCTGTTACATGCCTCAAACCGAGCAAAGAAGTCATTCTGTTCATTCAGCGTGGAGGTTGTGCTGTCACAGGTCTGGAGGGATGGTTTGTAGTTAGTGATGGTCTGTATTCCCTGCCACAGACTCCGTGTGTCCTTGCTGTCCTTGAAGCGGTGAGCTATTTTCCTGGAATACTGCTTCTTGGCCTTTCTGATGCCCCGGGCCAGGTTGTTTCTGGCTGTCCTCAGGCCCACCTGATCTCCCGCTGTGAAGGCAGCATTCCTGGCTCTCAGGAGTCTGTAAACCTCTGCTGTCAGCCATGGCTTCTGATTTGCCCGAACAGTGATGGTCTTGATGTTGGTAACATCATCAATGCATTTTGTGATGTATGAGCATACAGTGTCTGAGTACTCCTGGAGACATGTGTTGTTGTTTGTGGTAGCAGCTTCCTTGAACATGCTCCAATCTGTGGTGTCAAAACAGTCCTGGAGTGCCTCTGAAGACCCCTCTGGCCACACTCGTATCTGCTTGCGAACTGGTTTTGTGACTTTC
>JBBPBX010038395.1:0-30421 GCA_038048925.1 Garcialebias charrua
CCCCCGGAGCCTTGCCACCAGGAGCTTTTTAACCACCTCGGCGACCTCAGCACCAGAGATCGGAGAACCCGACCCAAAGTCCCCAGGCTCTGCTTCCTCAGTGGAAGACGTGCCAGTAGGATTGAGGAGGTCTTCGAAGTATTCCGCCCACCGACTCACAACATCCCGAGTTGAGGTCAGCAGCACGCCACCTCCACCATAAATGGTGTTGGTCTCGTACCTCTTTCCCCCCCTGAGACGCCGGATGGTGGACCAGAATCGCCTCGAAGCCGTACGGAAGTCATTCTCCATGGCCTCTCCGAACTCCTCCCACGCCCGAGTTTTTGCCTCAGCAACCACCCGAGCCGCATGCCGCTTGGACTGCCGGTACCTATCAGCTGCTTCCGGGGTCCCACAAGCCAAAAAGGCCCAATAGGACTCCTTCTTCAGCCTGACAGCATCCCTCACTGCCGGTGTCCACCACCGGGTTCGAGGGTTGCCACCTCGACAGGCACCAACAACCTTGCGGCCACAGCTCCGATAAGCTGCCTCGACAATAGAGGCGCGGAACACGGCCCACTCGGACTCCATGTCCCCCGCCTCCCTCGGAACGTGTTCAAAGCTCTCCCGGAGGTGGGAGTTAAAGCTCCGTCTTACGGGAGACTCTGCCAGACGTTCCCAGCAGACCCTCACGATACGTTTGGGTCTGCCAGGTCTGACCGGCATCCTCCCCCACCATCGGAGCCAACTCACCACCAGGTAGTGGTCAGTAGACAGCTCCGCCCCTCTCCTCACCCGAGTGTCCAAGACATGCGGCCGCAGATCAGATGAGACGACAACAAAGTCGATCATCGAACTGCGACCTAGGGTGTCCTGGTGCCAAGAGCACATATGGACACCCTTATGCTTAAACATGGTGTTCGTTATGGACAATCCATGACGAGCACAGAAGTCCAATAACAGAACACCACTCTGGTTCAGATCAGGGGGGCCGTTCCTCCCAACCACACCCCTCCAGGTCTCACTGTCATTTTTTATTTTTTATTTTATTTTTTTATTTATTTTTTTTTAATAGAGAGAAAGAAAGAAAAGAGAAAGTGAGACAACAAAACAACAATTGTCCACAGAAAGAGCACAAGGCAAACACACCAAACCTCCGTCCACAATCCTGCAAAGCACATGACAGAACACAACAACGAAACATACAAGCATAAAGACTGATAATATTCATGACCTTGCAATAGATTTCTATAAATACACATACCCATACCTACAAATATATATACAATATACATACATATATATTTATATTCATTTATATACCCATCTACATACATCTACTATACATCCCTGCATCCATTTGTGTGTGGTTGTGAGCATGCATAAGTGAATAAGGTTCCTCCAATAGAACATTTAGTAGCGACTGTGAAGCATCAGAGACCCGTCCCCCCAAAGCCCGAGACAGACGAAGGGGCGATCAAAGCCCAAGACCCCAGGAAGGACCCCGAGCCCAGAGTCCCCAGGACCACCCGAACAGGACGAGCCACTCGTCCACTCCCCAGATCCGACCAAGTGGAAGAACCGGACGAACCCCACCAGGGACCACACACAATGACCCCCCGGGGTCAACAGCGACAATACACAGGCCCCCGCCGGAGCCCGCTGCACCGACGTAGCCCCAGGGCCGGTCACCGAGGCTCGGGCACCGGGGACGCCCATCCCTCAGGTCCAGACCTGACAGGACCAGAGGACCCGAGCCCCACCAGGCAGCCACCAGGCCGAGCTGACAAACGCCCAAGCGCCCAGCCCCAGATAGTGAGGGCCCCAAGCACGCCCGTAGGCAGAGGAACACCCACCAGGGGGCCACGTGGCAGGAGCGCGACACTGGGTAGCCTCAGAAGTATCAGAGAGGGGGCAGTCCAAGTCCCAGCCTGACACTTAAACATTCATACACAGACACACTCATTCAGACCCACCCTCATCCTCACCCTCAGTCACAGAAAGACAAACAATAACGACACGCTCCATTCATAATCCCGATGCACACTCTATACCCCCTAGGTCCAAGACATGTACCTGCTCCCTACATGGGGCAGCCCACATCCAAACCCAGGAGGTAGACCCATTCATTCTGGGGTGGAGAGCAGCAGACGTCCAAGATCCGGCACACCCCGCGCCCTGCCGACAGGACAGGACAGGACACCCGAGTCCAAGCAGCCCCAGAGGGAGCGCACTGCCAGCCCCGCCCACGGCGAACCCGCAGGCCCCGAACCCCCCCACACCCCAGCACAACCCCTGACGGCCCACCCCCAGAATGTCCGCAAGGCAACCAGGGGGGTAAGAGAAAAATAAATAAATAATATATAAATAAATACATAAATAAATAAAATTGAAATTAACAAATCAAGACCCCGACACACACACCCCCGTCCCCAAATGTACTGTTGGTGAGTGTTGTTGTAAAGTGTATTTAAAAGGGAAAGAGAAGGAGCAAAGGCTAGCATTATACCAGTTTCCCCTCCACTCCAACTCTAACCCAGGCCCTAATTGTCTAGATGCATAATGTTGAGTGAGCATAGGCATGGGGGCGAGATTGATGTCATCCCGCCACCCATAGCCATAGTGCTCACTCCATTCCCTATATGTGACTTTTATGAAGATGTTTATGAATGAATGTCTAAAGTGTATATAAAATTGAGTCCCAGGTGCTCTTAACCAGTGTTTTTCAACCTTTTTTGAGCCAAGGCACAGTGTTTTCATTGAAAAAAAATCCCAAGGCACACCACCAACCAAAATTGTAAACATAGATACACTGTATCCGCCTATATTAAATATATAGTCATTCTTATCAAAGTGTCTTGAATAGGAATTAAATAAACACAAAAATGTAGTTTTATCAAATTTTATATTTCTTATTTCAAATTGCACTTAACATGTCTTCAAAAATACACCTGAACAGTACCACAACAATGTGGTCTTAAATTTAAAGAGGTTGTAGAAATGGGGGGCTTTTTTGATAATTTCCAAGGCACACCTGACAATCACTCGCGGCACACTAGTGTGCCTAGGCACAGTGGTTGAAAAACACTGCTCTTAACAACAGAGATGTAAAACCATTGCAGCACACCTGAGACCCAAATTCCCTACATGTATTAATTTAAGATGAAGAGGGCGGAGGTGCGTGTTGAGGGATGGGGAGAAAAATAACTGCAGGAACAGTGCTCCCACAGCGAGTCAGCTCCCCCGCTGACCCTGCTTACCCCCCAGCTCGCCAAGGTCCACCCAAGGAGCGAGGTAAAGGAAACACCTCTCCGACCGCCAGGACATTGAGCCAAGACCAGAGAGGGACACGGCCCCGAGGGCCGCCAACAGCAGAACCAACAGCCCACACCCGCCAGGGCCGCCACGACCCCTGCGAACCGCAGTCAGCCCGCCGTCCAAGAGGACACAAAATCCCACATGGACGACACGGCCAAGAGCGCCCGCCCAACCGTCGACAGAGCCAGGAAGCACCAAGAACAGGCCCCAACCGGGGCCCGCACACCGGCCAAGTATAGTCCAAGACCATCATCCAGGACATCCACTTAATCCCCACCCCAGAAGAAATACTATACCCACCCTTCATATTAACAACTTTCAGAACACATAACACATTAGACACCCAGGCTGGGTTTGCCCGCCCCCTCCCATTGGCCACCAGTCACGCCCCCAGACACCCACCCCCCAGCATATGAACCCCAACCCACCAGCGAGCCGAGAGCCCCCGGCCAGAGCCGGGCACCAGAGCGCCAGCCAGCCCATAGCCCGGCGACCCGCCCGCCAGAGCCCAAGACCCCCGACCCCCACCAGGCCCAAGCCCGGGGACGACACGCCCCCAGAGTCCCAAGCCCCCGGCACCCACCCCGAAACCACCCCAGCACAGCCGGGTCACCGACCGGCGACCCATGACCGCCGCCACCGACCACCCGAGGGCCCGCATGCCGCCCCCAGTAGATATCCCCCAGAACCCCCCCCCCCCCCAAGACCCCCGACCCCCACCAGGCCCAAGCCCGGGGACGACACGCCCCCAGAGTCCCAAGCCCCCGGCACCCACCCCGAAACCACCCCAGCACAGCCGGGTCACCGACCGGCGACCCATGACCGCCGCCACCGACCACCCGAGGGCCCGCATGCCGCCCCCAGTAGATATCCCCCAGAACCCCCCCGGTCCTCCCCAGGTCGAAGACAAGGTCCTCCCCGCCCAAGCAGCCCTAACCCCCCGGCGCCCCAAACCCCAACCTCCCCCCCCTCCAGTCCCAATGCCCCACAAGGCCACATCCCAGACCCCCCACCCTCACTACGTAACGGAGCCGATCAAAGAATGCCAAATAGGTTGATCCAATGTGTCGGCAGATGCTGTTTCAAGACTAATATGATCTAACAGAAGATTTTTATACTGATTAACGCTAAGATTATTTTTATTTTTCCAATTTACGAGTATGGTTTTCTTTGCGATGCATAAGGCAGTGAAAAGCATATAGGATGTATTTTTTTCTAGTATAACATCTTCAAAGATACCCAATAAGCAAACAGATGGAGAGAGTGGGATATTAATTTTCAAACATTTAGACAAGTCTTCACATACCTGTACCCAGAACCTCTGAACGGGTGGACAGAACCAGAGCGCGTGAATATAATCATCAGGTGTATTACTTATGCACTGTGAGCACTTGTTAGATGGTATAAAGCCCATCTTAAACATTCGCTGCCCTGTATAATGTACTCTATAGAGAACCTTATATTGTATTAATTGTAAATTGGAGATTCTAGTCAATTTAAAAGTATTTGAACATACTTGAGACCAAATTTTTTGTTCAAAGTTGATTGATAAATCTGACTCCCATTTTTCAACAGGTAGTGCTATCGAGTCATCGATCCTAGACAATTTTTTGTATATTTTAGATAATAATTTGGGTGGTTGAAAATTAATAAACTCTAACACACATGTTGGTGTTTCCAACAATGTTTTATTAAGCTTAAATTTCTTTTTTACAATTGACTTAATTTGTTGGTATTGTAGGAAATATTTATTATCAATGTCATATTGTATTATTAATTTATTAAATGGAATAAAGTCTATACCCTCAAATATGTGTTCCAGACATTCAATACCTTTCATTCTCCAACCTGGGAAATTTAACATATTATTTTCTTGTTGAATGTCAGGATTGTTCCAGAGAGGTGTATGTCTACATGGGAGTAGTGAAGACTTTGTCATTTTCAGATACTCCCACCATGCTGTCAGAGATGAGCTAATATTGATGCTCTTAAAGCAGACATGTCTTTTTAAATCTGTACTGATAAATGGTAGATCTGAAATCCTAATATTATTACATAAAGTTTGTTCTATAT
This sequence comes from Garcialebias charrua, assembly GCA_038048925.1. Taxonomy (NCBI): domain Eukaryota; kingdom Metazoa; phylum Chordata; class Actinopteri; order Cyprinodontiformes; family Rivulidae; genus Garcialebias; species Garcialebias charrua. Next base: position 5,371 of record JBBPBX010038395.1, read on the forward strand.
CTATCCAAGTTTCATCTAGTGCATTCGGTTTTAACCACTTTGATATATATTGTAACCTGTTTGCTAAATAGTAGTAATAAAAGTTTGGAAGTTCTAATCCTCCGGTATCTTTAGATTTTTGTAATGTTTTTAAACTAATACGCGGAGTTTTATTGTTCCAAAGGAATTTAGATATAGAAGAGTCCAGGGACTTAAACCATTCATTTGAAGGTTTATTTGGAATCATTGAGAATAAATAATTTATTCTCGGCAGCACCATCATTTTTACTGAGGCAACTCTTCCCATAAGTGATATGGGTAGAGATCTCCATCTAGTAAGATCGTCTTCAATTTTCTTTAATAGTGGGATATGATTTAATTTTATTAAATCCTCCAATTTAGGAGAGATATTAACACCTAAATATTTAATATTACCTGATTGTAGTCTTTCATTAAGAGAATTATTAAACACACAATTTATCGGAAGCACTGTAGATTTTGTCCAGTTTATAGAATAATCAGAAACTTTTGAAAATGAGTTTATTAACTTGATAACATTGGATATTGAGTTTCCTGAGTTCTCAAGAAAAAGCAAAACATCGTCAGCATAAAGACTCATTTTATGTTCTATGTTTCTACCCTTTATGCCTTTAATATCAACACTTTGCCTTATTGCTGCTGCTAACGGTTCAATAAAAATAGCAAATAATGCTGGTGAAAGTGGACAACCTTGCCTGGTGCCCCTCTGTAAACAGAAGCTTGAAGATAATTGATTATTTGTCCTGACACACGCTGTTGGTGAACTATATAATATTTTTAACCAGTTAATGAAGTAATCCCCAAATCCAAATTTATTTAAGGTAGCAAATAAGAAATTCCAATTTACTCTATCGAATGCTTTTTCAGCATCTAAAGCAGTGGTCCCCAAACTACGGCCCGCGGGCCGCATCCGGCCCGCCCCCACATTTGGTCCGGCCCCCAGAACAATAGTAAAAAAAAAATTTTTTTTTTTTTTTTTTTTTTTTTTACAAATGAATACATGTACAGTACTGTACGGTCACCAAGTACTTAGCATATCCTAACACAGTTTTTAAAGATGAAGGAGTAAGTTGAATTGTCTCCCTTTCACATAAATATTATTTTCACACAGAGTGGGAGGAGGAGTATTTTTTTGTTTATTCTAATTCAAAGTCTATTTGCCTCATCTGTAATTCGAGTATCACCTGGCGTGGATGGAGAGTTCTGGAGTCTGCTCTCAGAAGAAAAGTATCCTTACATCCGAAGATGTGCTTTGAACTTAACAGCACTTTTTGGATCTACCTACCTGTGTGAGTCTGCTTTTTCACACATGAAAATCATCAAGTCCAAAAACAGATCCACAATGACTGATGATCATCTGGAGACCTGCCTGCGCCTCCCAACCACCTCATACTGCCCCGCGCCTCCTCCTCTCAGTGTCAGAAGTGCCACTAAGGTAGAGACACATTTATTTTATACAGCTTGCACCAGATGACACCATCCTGCTGCACAGAGCAGCTGCCTAGTTTTGATATTTAGGTTTTATTGAGGTTTGAAATAGTTGTTGGAGATTTGTAAATCTGCACCTTTGTAAGTCACTTTTTGTAAATAGTTAGTGTAAATGAGGGAGTTTTATATTGTTCAGTTCATTGTTTATTCGTTTCTTTAAAAAATATGGTGTGCTTTTCAAATATTGCGTCATTTTACTTTGATAAAATACTTTAATTAAATAAAACTAGCAACACATTACGTTCTGTTTTATTTACTTTAAAGAAGTGAGGAGTAGGGAGATGAAAAATTTTGTTTTTTGATACTGAGACTGGACGAGTAGCTCTCGGCAAACTGCCGACTTCAAAAGTAACTCTTGGTTCAAAAAAGGTTGGGCACCCCTGATTTAGGCACTCCTGCAATCGTCACACTTTTTCCTGTTAAAAACTGACTCCGGCCCCCCACCAGCGAAGGGAAAAGTTATGTGGCCCTCACAGGAAAAAGTTTGGGGACCACTGATCTAAAGAAAAAATAGCTGTTTCAATATTTTTAAAGTACGAATACTCTTATTACATTATATAATCTTCGTGTATTTGTGTCTGAGTGTCTTCCTTTTATGAATCCGGTTTGGTCTGGATGTATAATAACAGGAGTTATCTTCTCTAGTCTTTTAGATAAGACTTTACAAATTATTTTAACATCAACATTAATAAGAGAGATTGGACGATAACTCGTAGGTAATACTGGGTCTTTGCCTGGCTTTAATAAGAGACTAATGTTGGCTGAATTCATATGTGTTGGTAGCCTGCCATTTTCTTCTGACTCAAGTAGCACTCTATAAAATATCGGTTCCAGTATATCCCAGAACTTTTTATAGTATTCTACTGGATATCCATCAGGACCTGGCGATTTCTTATTAGGCATGCTTTTAATTGCTTCATGGAGCTCATCTGAAGTTAATGGTGAGTCTAGTTTTGATGATTGACTAATATCTAGTTTTGGGAGTGTTACTTTCTCTAAGAATTCATTAATATCCTCATTAGATGGATTTATTTGTGGAGTGTATAGAGTTTTATAGAAATCTTTAAAAACATTGTTTACTTTTCCCTCATCATGAATTATATTTCCATCTTTATCTTTAATACCATATATATATGTTTTTTCTTTGTTTAATTTAAGTTGATTAGCTAAAAAGCTCCCTGATTTATTACCGTATTCAAAATTATCTAATCTAAGTCTTTGTATCAAGAATTTATTTTTCTTATCAATAATTTCATTTAGTTCTAATTTTACTTTGCGTAGTTTTTGCTGTGTTTCCTCTTCTTGTAGACCTTCTAATAGTTTAATGGATTTCTCTAATTCCTCAATACGTTTATTTTCTTTTTTCTTTTTATTTGTTGAATAGGATATTATTTTACCTCTCATAACTGTTTTCCCAGCCTCCCAAAGTGTACATGCTGATGTTCCTGGCAAATCATTCAACTCTAAATATGATGCCCATTCTATTTTAAAATATTGCAAAAATTCTTCTTCTTGAAGCAGTGATGTATTGAATCTCCAATTTATATTTTTTCTAGTTTCTTTTTTATAATCTAAATATAGAGTAACTGGTGCATGATCGCTGACAGCAATAGTGTGTATCTTAGTGTCTGAAATGTTGGTCAGCAATGAATTGCTTACTATGAAATAATCTATACGAGAATATGAGTGATGCACATGTGAAAAGAAAGAATATTCTTTGCTATCAGGGTGAAAAGAACGCCATGCATCGCAGAGTCCATAATCATTCATATACTGTTTAACTATATTTATAGATTGCCAACTGCGTTGAGTTCCCACTGTATTCAGTCTGTCTATTTTGTCATTGAAACCAAAGTTGAGATCACCTCCCATTACCAGTGAGGAATCCATGTGCTTTGATAGAGTGGAAAAAAAGTCATGAAAAAAAGAAGCGTCGTCTACATTTGGCCCATATATGCTAACTATACAATAATTTTGTCTAAATATTGATAACTTTAATATTATATATCTACCGTGTGGGTCTATAACCTGATCTAATACTGTGAAGTTAACATTTTTATGTATTAAAATTGCTACCCCTCTTTGTCTAGAATTATAACAGGCTGAGAATACATTAGGAAACTCTGAAGATTTTAGCTCATCTACAGTTGAGGCCAATTTATGAATTTCTTGGAGTAATACAACATCTGCCTTTAATCTTTTAATCTGGTTAAAAATCCTATATTTTTTATGTTGGCTACCGGCTCCATTAATGTTCCATGTGACAAACCCTAAAGAACCCATACTTGTGCTAATGATAATAAATCTATACCACACCCACTATCACAAATATAAAAGATAACAATAGATCCAGACAAAAACATATTCCTTAAGGATAATTTATTTATGATTTATATTTTAAATAAGTACTGTTTTTGAAAATGAATCAGGGAATTTTTCATTTATGAAGTATTTGTATGGATATACAATTATGTACGTGAACCCTTGTGCTTGTGTGCTGACAATTGTTAAGTTAGAAAAATAGAAACAACAAAACGAAGAGAAATAGTAAACATCCAAACATAATAAGAAAACACAACAAAAGAACCCTCTTACCACATAAAGTGTCATTCCACCTCGTGTACCACCACGATCTGTGTAACCCACCAACCGAGCTGTGCTGAAAAAATTACATATATCTGGTAAGTAATATTAATAAATACTATATTTAATAATATTGATCAATATTAGCAACCAAAGACAAAAAATAAAAATAAATAATAATAGTTAATAATAATAATAATTCTTACCTTGCTGATTTTGACTAATAAAGCCAAGGAGTAACTTCTGGATCCCTGAACATCTGACCGTTGATGTAAAGTTTATCCACTGAAATTGTAGCTCTATTACCTTCGTTTATATTTTTTTTCCTTATCGGGAACAGTGCACGCCTCCTAGTCAAGATCTCAGCTGGAAATTGGTCGTTCATACTGAAGTGTGTGTCACGTAATTCTCTACCTCGGCTTTTAACTTGTTCTTTTTGTTTAAAATAAGTGAATTTAGCGATAATAGGCCGCGGCCTAGTGTTCCCAGGTCGCCGAGCCCCGAGGCGGTGAACTCGCTCAAAAGTGATGGTTTTAACCACGTCACACGACAGCTTCAGCTGGGCCTGCATGAAGCTACGAACCGAGGCCTCAGGATCCTCCTCGGCTCGTTCCTCAATTCCAGAGAAGACTAGGTTTTCACGCATGCTTCTTGATTGGATGTCTAAAATGGATTCTTTCAATTTTTTATTCTCACCGGATATCTGCGACATCTGATTGGTGAGTTGATTAACTGTTCCCTTTAGTTCCAAGTTCTCCTTAGCAAGAGATGCTAACTGTTGCTGGCTATACTCTAACGAGTCCCTCAAGCTCGAAAACTCGCGGTGCAACACCTCCACTAAAGCCAAGCGGGCGTCAAAGGTAGACAGCTTCTGATGTATTGCCTCCAGAATAGCCGTGAAACCGTCAGAACTTGGTTCTGAAGTGCTACCCGAACTATCTGAGCTACCAGGCCGAAGGCGCTTCGCAGTAGGGACGTTAGCATTTTCGGTAGCTAAATCGCTAGCACCGTCAGATGTAGCAGCGTTGCTCATAACTAAGCGCTCAAAACACTCGTCAACAAACGATTCGAGTCCCCTCAGAGTCTCACCCTCCAGTTTGTTTGCAGTAATTATCAGAGAAAAAAAATCAGTTGTTAAATTTTTAGTAAACTCTTAAATGAACTTACATAAAGATATATAGTATGAATTTAAATAAATAAGGACTTACCGAAGATTTATCATAGTACTCACGCACCGGTTTAGAGTTTCTTTCAGCAGCAGCTCATTGCACGTCCACACGTCTTTCCCCCCCTGAGACGCCGGATGTGCTAATGTGAAGTCTCCTGGCCTGTACCTACTCAATCAACCAACTCGGGGAGGTTGTCATTCCTCAACAATCAAAATAATGTAACTTTATATCACAAATAAAATTATCGAAGTTTTAAAAATATCTAGATATTGCCCAACCCTAGTTTCTTTATTATATATTTTCCCTGTCTCTTTTTTCTAATCTACAGAAATATGCTGAATGTCTTTACCCCCGTTCTATCCATTTTGCTTTTGACCAGATGTAGGCTCCTTTGACTTTGTTTATGTAAATGTCTAGTTTGGAGCGTAGGAGGATCAGTTGTCATTTGTCATCTTCATTTAATAAAGCTTTATTACAAATGTCGTGAATTTCTCTTACAATGTCAGCTTCTCTTTGTTTGCTGAGTTAACTTGAAATTTGACAAATTAAATTTAAGTTTGAGAATTATATTGGAAGTGATCCCATTTAACTCTATAATTTGATAGTGATGAGTCTTTGTTTATATCAATGTTTGTTCTTTTTATGTCCTGACAAAAGTGGTCATGATTAAGGAGATTTAAATTGATTTTCCCAAATCCTTTGGTGCGCCTTTGTGCATTTATAGGAGTTAAAGGGAGTTTATTAATACAGTGATCAGTAAGTGGTGCAGCAGATTTAACTTCTAGGCCATGTGTAATATCCAATACAAACCAAAATTTAGTCTATAATTACCCTGATGCATGCTCAATAATCCAGGTAGAAAATCTAAAAAAGCTAAGTCTGGTCCTCTGGACATAAAAAAAAAACAAAACAAAGCAAAAAAAAAAAAATGTAGAAACGTTTCGTCTTTCGTCCGAAAGACTTCCTCAGTCTGAGTTGCTGTATTCAGCTCAGTCTTATAAATAGCACCCTCTCACAGTGGATCAACCAGTTGGCTGATGACAGCCGAAACCAGCTGCTCACATGATCAAGGAGGACCATCAGCCTAACGATGGATCGTTAGCACCCTGATGGTTGTTTGCTATTCACAGAGGGCTGAGTGATACTAGCAATAACAGCAGTGTAAGAAGGGGACAGTTGAACCCGGAGGCCTCCACCCGAAACATTTCTACATTTTTTTTGCTTTGTTTTATTTTTTGAATGTCCAGAGGACCAGACTTAGCTTTTTTAGATAGTCTAGAATTAATTTTTCCATCTTGTATTTAATCCAGTTAAAAATGTGTGCCTCTGGATGTAAAATGTGCCTTATATCGTTCTACTTGGATCATTTTCCTCGATAAATAAATGACCAAGCATAATGTTTTTGTCTCATTTGTTTAACTGGGTTCTCTTTATCTACTTTTACTACTTGTGTGAAAATCTGATGATATTTTAGGTCATTTTTATGCAGAAATTTAGAAAGTTTTAAAAGCTTCACAAACTTTGAGCCACCACTGTATGTGTGAATATTAAGTTATAATTGTGCCTGATGTTCATGTTTTCTGTGTTCCCTGCAGATGTTCAGCAGATGGTGCTGATTAAAGAAGAAGCTTCTGATGAATGGATGCTTGGTGTGGACCAACAGGATCTAGAGACCCTCAACATAAAGGAGGAAGAGGAGGAACTGTGGACCAGTCAAGAGGGAGAGCAGTTTTGTGTTAAAAAGGAGACTGACGACACTGGGTTTGCATTCACTGCTGTTCCTTTGAAGAATGAGGAAGTTGAAGAGAAACCTCTGTTTTTACAGCTTCATCAGCACCAAGTAAAAGAGGAAGATCTTCCAACCAGCAGCTCAACTGACCAGATGAAAGCAGCAACTGGTGGAGAGGACTGTGGAGGAGCAGAGACTACCAGGAACCCAGATCTAAATACTTATGGAGATGATTGCAGCTCTTCAGAGACTGAAGTCAGTGAGGATGATGAAGGTGATGATGTGAATGACTCTGACTCTCAGCTAGAAGACTTATCAGACTCTGGGTCAGAACCTGAAGACAGTGACAAAGACTGGAAGGAGAGCAGAGCTCCTGAGTCAGGCGTAAACACCGTCAAGAAGTCTTGCAGCTTCACTGAGCATGGGAAACAATTTCACAAGACAAGTCAGTCAATGATGTCTTCAAGTTGTGTGGTTGTCAAGGAATGTGTTGAAGTGAAGAAAACTGGAGGCTCAGTCGAGAAAAATCAGTCAAGACAGAAATCATTTAGTTGTGAAGACTGTGGAAAAAGATTTAACAAAAAGGGTGATCTAAAGAAACACATGGTAATTCACACAGGACAGAAAGCATTTGCTTGTGATCTTTGTGGACAAAGGTTTGGACGGAGGTCATCTTTAAACAGACATATAAGAATCCACACAGGACAGAAAACATTTCTTTGTGATTTTTGTGGACAAAGTTTTGGACGGAAGTCAAATTTAAACAGACACATGTTGGTTCACACAGGACAGAAACAGTTTAAATGTGAAGACTGTGGACAAAGGTTTGAACGGAAGTCACATTTAAACAGACACATGATGGTTCACATAGGACAGGAAGCATTTGTTTGTGATCTTTGTGGACACAGGTTTCGAATTAAGTCACATTTAAACTCACACGTGATCGTTCACACAGGACAGAAACAGTTTAGTTGTGAAGACTGTGGAAAAAGGTTTAAAACAAAGGGTAATCTAACAACACACATGATAGTTCACACAGGACAGAAAAGGTTTAGTTGTGAAGACTGTGGAAAAAAATTTAAAACAAAGAGCCATCTAAAGCAACACTTGATAATTCACACAGGACAGAAACCATTTGTTTGTGGCGTTTGTGAACAAAGGTTTGGACAGAAGTCACATTTAAACTCACACATGATAATTCACACAGGACAGAAAGAATTTGCTTGTGATCTTTGTGGACAAAGGTTTGGACAGAAGTCAAACTTAAACACACACATGATAGTCCACACAGGACAGAAAGAATTTGCTTGTGATTTTTGTGGACAAAGGTTTGGACAGAAGTCAAACTTAAATGCACACATGATAGTCCACACAGGACAGAAAGAATTTGCTTGTGATTTTTGTGGACAAAGGTTTGGACAGAAGTCACATTTAAACAAACACATGGGAATCCACATCAGAGGAAAGCATTTAACTGAATAATAACCTTTGTTTTGTCTTTTTAATCTCATATAAAATAATGCATTCCTTTCAGTACTGTTTTTTCTTTGTACCATTATTATCAAACGTTTTATTTTTATATTTGACCACTTTGGCAGTTTATCATATTGCTAAAGATACGGTCCTTAGCGGCTAACAAGAATGCTGTCTTGTTAGCCTCTAAGGACCATATCTTTAGCAATATGAAAGATTTCTGCTCTATTAATGTCACACTTCCTCTTTGTGTTCCTCTAAAAGGCACACAGCACAGCTAAATGAGCTCTGAACCGTGGTTTATCTCTTGTCAGAGCTGGGAGCTTCAAGATTCCAATTGGAGGCTCACTACTGCTGTTCACACACGCTGACTAACATGAAGGCAGCGCAGCTGAATGGACTGTGCTTATACAGAGCCTTTCTATCTTATCAAGACACTCAAACCTCTTTACTACAATCTGTACTAATTTGCCCATTCATACAACACTACTAGATCTCTCTAAAGAATAATCAGAGCTTTATCACATTCATACACTGATGAGATCCACATTAGAGGCAATTAGGGGTTCAGTGTCTTGCCCAGGAACACTTCAACATGTGACTGCTTGTGGAATCAAACCCCCAACTCTCCCAATGGAGGATAACTGCTCTAGCCTCTCAACCACAGCTGCCCTCAGCTGAAGAGGATTATTATTGGTATACAGGTAGCCCTCGAGGTACGTCAGGGATTGGGACCTACGGGTGTGACTTAGGTCGATGTTGTCGTACCTCGCGGACCAAAAACACGTGCCTGTCGTAGGTCCGCGTTTCTGACATAGGTCGCGGCTATACCGCTAACGGAGCGCCGCACACATATTTAATGGCATGAGACTGAACAAGCAGACATACTAAGGCCATAAACACGCACAGAACTGCACAGTAAATGAATACTGTACTGTACAATAAATAAAAAATATAATGTCTTACTTTGAGCCGGTGTCCCCCGACTGCCAGGCGGACATTTGCGGCGAGCTCCCGGCCGCAGATGGCCCCTCCGCGGCATGTCGGCTCGGTGTCTTCGCCTGTGTTAGCTGCTCTGTTAGCTGCTGTCGTTAGCATGTCGGGCGGCGTTGTGGCAGCGATCGCGGGGCGATCGGCGGCTGCTCCTCCGGACCTGAGACGTCCACAGAGTTGACCGAGTGTTTCCAGCTAATTTATCCGTATGAGGCAACCCTGATCGGGCACACGGAGCCAGCTGACAGTAGCCTCTGGAGCTCCATTGACCGCAGTACTGTTGTAAAATGGCGACCGGAAGTGGCGACCGGAAACGACCGGAAGTTGCGTAAATACGATAAATTTCTAATCAAAACGTAAAATTAATAATTATACTTTATTTATAAAGCCATTTAAAACAACCACAGCTGCAACAAAGTGCTATACACATGAAATTAATAACTTTTAAACACACACAAAAAAAAAATATATATATATATATTTTTTTTTATCATATTTTTATTAAATATGATAAAATCGTAAGTCTGAGTTGCCGTAGGTTGCAGGTGTCGTACCTCGAGGGTTTCCTGTATGGTATATATATGGTAATGGCAGTCGTCCCCCGATCGGAAGGTTGGCGGTTCGAATCCCGGTTCCCCACACCATGTGTCTTTGTGTCCTTGGGCAAGACACTTAACCCCGAGTTGCTCCCAGTAGGACTGGAAAGCACCTTGCATGGTAGTCTGCCACTACCGGTGTATGAATGTGTGTAGCATTCAATGTATGTAGCGCTTTGAGATTTTCACTAATGAAAAGCGCGTTATAAATTGAATTTATTATTATTATTATTATTATTTTATATATCTAAATAGATGTCTAAAAAATAAACTATTTAATATATGTAAATACTTTTAGGCATTTATTTTGTACGGTTACAGCTGTTAATAAATGTGCCTGTGTGACAATTGGGACAACACTTTGACTCAAAGTATATTTTTGTTATTTATGGAAGAAAAAAAAATATTGAGATATATATCATATATCGCAATTTTTGTACAAAGAATTTGAGATATTAATTTTGGTCCATATCGCCCATCCCTAGTTTAAAGTAAAGAGAGGTTTTGGTAATGTAAGAAAACAAAAAGTAGCTGCTGTTAAAAGTAAAGTAATGCAGAAAATTAAACATTGGCAAGACAATGGTGTTAAATCATGCAATTTGCTAATTCATAAGAAAATCAGAGACGATATATTATGATAAACATGAAAAAGAAAGCATTAGATAATTTTTCCACAATATGAAATTGGAAATAGGGGTAAGGTTATCAAAACAAGCAGTAAGTCCAGCTAAGATCTGGCATATTTCTAAGATCTACCAATGTAAAGTAGAAATACTACCAATAATCTTAGTGTATATTATGTGTCTATATCATTGATATTAGTGTTTGGATAGTATAAAAGGTCTCTGTTAATTTACAAAGCAGGCAAATTGTCATAACCAAGTTCATTAATATTTATAAAGTAAATATTTACTACTTAATGCCACGATATTGAGGATACATTCGGACAGAATTTAAAAAATATAAAGACTTTTGGTACTTTACATAGCCAAAAAAAAAAGATATTTAAGATTTTGCTTTAATTTGTATGCTTCTCAACACTATTTCAGCCCCAGCATTCTGATTTTTGTACAACCAGGCTTAAAATAACCAGAAAGCATTTCTCTTTAAAATAAAATAGGTTGAAAAGTGTTTGTAAGCTCAATCAGCAGGTCAATAACAACAAAAAAAAGATTAAATCATGTCATCTGGACCAGCTTCTTTAAGTGAGAAACGTTTCATCCCGCATCCGGAAAACTTTGTCAATCTGCAACCTGTCATCCAGATCTGTCCGATAGGTACCTTCACTGCTGTTTTTTTTATTTTTTATTTTCATGTAATTTGTTCATTTCAAATTTAAAACACAATGAAACAATTTACAAAACCTTATGGAGAAAGAAAAAACATTTAAAATGAAAGGAAGCAGAAGAAGAAAAAAAATCTTATATCCGCCCCTTCATAAAACAAAATCAATTCAATTAATCAAACAATGATTATCCATGAACTAAATTAATGACTCGTAACAATTTACCAATTTATAGTACATTTAGTATTTACCATTTATATATATATATATATATAGATATATATATATATATATGTATATCTTTTCAAAAAATTACTCAATCATTTTCTTAAATATAGACATTGACTTAGCTTTTTTAACATCATTTTCCAATCTATTCCATAGACCTATTCCATGTATTAAAGTAGACCGACCCTTTAAACTACTTATATAATGTGGTTTAACAAAAATTCTGTTCCCTTAAGATTATAACAACTTTTTCTTTTTACAAAATGCTTTTGAATATTTGAAGGTACTACATGTAATTGTGTACTTTATACATTAATAAAAAATATTATATTCCACCAGATCATAAAACTACCAGTTGCAATTTACAAAATAATATACTTGATGGATGACAGTAATGCATTGTTGTTATAATTCTTATAGCTCTTTTTTGTAAGATAAAAATAGGCTTTGTTATAGTTTTGCACGCTGTTCCCCAGACATCAACACAATAAATTAAATGTGGTACTATAATTGTATTTGTGGTGATATGTCCCAGTTGGGTTGCCGTAGCCAGTATAGACTGAGCATGCACAGTGTGTGTGTTTAGTTGTGAACTGAGCGTGACACGAGACGTTAACATGTCGTGCTATTAGCAGTTCAATAAAGCTGAGTTCGCCAAGCTACCTCGTGAGTCCACCGCCTGTTCTTCACAGAAGCAGCCGTTCATGACATGGTGTCAGAAGTGGCCGACAGGACGCCTTACTGAGTGAGTTACTGAGTTAAATGGCAAAGTTCGGTCCACCGGAACCTTTCGACTTCTCGCGCCCGGCAGAATGGCCGATGTGGCGGCGTCGCTTTGATCGCTACAGAATAGCGTCAAAGCTGGACGGAGAGAGCGGAGAGGTACAAGTTAACACGCTTCTTTATGCCCTGGGAAGAGAGGCAGAGGCTATTTACGACTCGTTTGTGTACGAGAGAGTAAATGTGGCGGCTGATGAAGAAATCGAGCAGACACATCCTGAGTTAGATTACACGACGGTAATGGCGAAATTCAGCGACCATTTTGTGCCAAGAAGAAATGTTATTCACGACAGAGCTTGCTTTCATAAAAGAGTGCAGAAAGCTGGAGAGCCTGTTGAAGCATTCGTCAGAAGCTTATATGAACTAGCACAAAACTGTGAGTTTGGAGGCACAAAAGATGAACACATTCGAGACAGAATTGTGATTGGAATACTGGACCACAGTATTTCTGAAAAACTGCAGTTGGAGGCAAACCTCACGCTGGAACGAGCTATTCAGATAGCAAGGCAAAGTGAACAAATAAAGCAGCAGAGTGCTAGCTTGCGTGTCGAACACATGGTCGACGCTATGAGTCAAGGGGGACGCCATTTTAAAACATCAAAGAGCGACAACGACGCAAGATGGAGGCGAAAACCGGAGCCCAGTGAGCCCAAAGACCCCTTCACATGTTCACGCTGTAATAGACAACATGGAAAAACGCAGCCATGCCCAGCAAAGAACAAGAGGTGCCATAAATGCAATAAATTGGGACATTTTGAAATAGTCTGCAAATCAAAAATGCTGAAAGAGGTGACAGTAGTTTCTAACAATTCAGTAGAGAGTGACGACATGATTTTTCTTGGAGCAGTAACTAATGTTAAGCCAGCTATAATAGAGCAGCCAGATTCAGAAAGTGAGTGGCTTGTAGAATTACCTATAAATGGCTGTACGGTCAGATTTAAAATCGACACAGGTGCAGACATAACAGTGATGTCGCTGACTACATTTAATAGACTGCTAAATAGCCCAAGATTAGTCACAGAAGCTAAAATGCCACTGGTCACCAGCCCTGGAGGTGAAGTCCACTGTGTAGGCAGGTTTATGGCCACAAGTCAGTTTAAAGGACAGAAATACAGATTCTGGGTCACAGTCATAAAGGGACCCTATGCTCATAACCTGTTGGGAGGTAGTGTAGCTAGGAAGATGGGTTTAGTCAGGAGAATTAATAATATTAATACAGACCTCTTAGAGGATGTTTTTGGAGAAATAGGCCTGCTAAAATGCGACCCGGTAAAAATAGAACTGAGAGCAGATGCAGAGCCCTACAGCCTGACAACGCCACGACGTGTCCCATTTCCTCTCCTTTCTAAGGTTGAGGCAGAACTGAAAAGCGGTGAAGGAATAAAACTAGACCCGACGAAAGTGGAAGCAGAGCACGTTCCAGGCAAACAGTTGGTAGTAGCCGACACCCTATCCAGGAGGCCACAGAGACATGTGAGTGATGAGACTACAGATCACATTGTACAGGCACATGTTGAATCAGTTATGGTGAATGCACCAGTCTCATCCCAAAGACTCTCAAGGATCCGTGAGGCAACTCAGCACGATCACGAACTGCAGCAGATTATAAAGTTCATCAGGAACGGATGGCCGCCAAGAACAGCGATGAACTCATCTCTTCATCGTTACCATTCAGCACGAGCACATCTCTCAGAAGCTGATGGTTTGGTGTTATTCGAGGACCGGCTGGTCATTCCTTCTGCGCAGAGAGCTGAGGTGCTGTCAGAGATACACAAAGGACATCAAGGACTAACACGGTGCCGGGCACGCGCCAGGATGGCAGTGTGGTGGCCGGGCATCAGTGCTGAGATTAAACAGACTGTGTCAACATGTAAATTCTGCATTGAACACAAACCAACACAGAGGCACGAACCTCTCCTGACTTCTACTCTACCAGGGGGGCCCTGGCAGCGCATAGCAGCAGATCTGTGCGAGCATGAGAGTAAGAATTATCTCATTGTAACGGACTATTATTCCAGAGACATTGAAATAGTTCGTTTGTCTTCCACATCGAGTCGTGAAGTCATTAGTCGACTCAAGAGCATGTTCGTGAGGTGGGGAATTCCACTGGAACTGGTGAGTGATAATGCAACTCAATTTACATCCAGTGACTTCCAGGACTTTTCCAGAGAGTATGGATTTGTGCACGCAACTTCCAGCCCCCACTACCCTCAGGCGAACGGTGCTGCCGAACGAGCGGTTCAGACTGCAAAGAACATTTTGAAGCAGCCTGACCCCCATCTGGCCCTGATGTGCTACAGAGCAACACCTAGTGCTGCTACAGGTGTGAGCCCTGCACTACTGATGACGGGAAGAGAAATCAGAACCACACTTCCAGTGCTGGAGAGCAAGTTGAAAGCTGCTCCAGTGGACAGACATGAGATTCAACAAAAGGACAGACAGACAAAGGAAACCTACAGGTTCTTCCATGATCGCCATCATTCTGCACAACCACTTCCTGCACTACAACCAGGACAAGACGTCAGGATAAAATTGGATGGTGAAAAGAGTTGGAAAACCCCAGCAAAGGTCATCGGCAAATGCCATGAGCCAAGGTCGTATATGGTGGAAACGGAGAATGGAGCTGTATTAAGACGGAACCGGAGACATCTGCAAGCTGTCCCACTTCCCACAGATCAACCAGATCAGCTACAACCACCTGATTCTCCAGTGACACTGAACAGTAGCTTTCCACCTGAAGACGGTGCTGATCCTGCGACCAGAACTCCTGATCAGAGACATATGGGTCCAGAGGTGGAGCGCTCAACTCCACAAGGTTCACAGGTGACTTCCAGGGGAAGGGTAATCAGAATCCCTCTAAGGTACCGAGACACTTAATGAAAAAAAAAAAGGATAAAGTGAAGTTGACCTGTGTAGTTTGTATGTATAAGTGTGAAACATAGACCTGTGTAGTTTGTATGTATAAGTGTGAAACATAGACCTGTGTAGTTTGTAGGTATAAGGGTGAAACATAGAGTTCTGAAGTGTAGGTAAATAGTAACTGGGAAAATATTTAGTTGTTCACCGAATTAATAGGAACAGCAACTATCGAGGGCAGAATAATCCCTACGTTGCTGTGGACCGAGGGCAGTCTACCCCAACGTCCTAGTGTTCGGATGTTATATACAGGGTAGTTTAGAATAGTTTAGAAACATGTGTGTTTCCTGTTAAAAGGGGGAGATGTGGTGATATGTCCCAGTTGGGTTGCCGTAGCCAGTATAGACTGAGCATGCGCAGTGTGTGTGTTTAGTTGTGAACTGAGCGTGACACGAGACGTTAACATGTCGTGCTATTAGCAGTTCAATAAAGCTGAGTTCGCCAAGCTACCTCGTGAGTCCACCGCCTGTTCTTCACAGAAGCAGCCGTTCATGACAGTATTATTCTGCAAATACAAGGCTTTATCATTCAATAAGTCCTTTACTTTGTATAGTACTGCTGTGGATTTAGATATTTTAGTTTTAACAGAATTTATGTGCCGTTTCCATGACAGTTTATCATCAATGATTACACCCAAAAACTTTGTTTTGCTTACTCTACATATTTCAACACCATCAATTTTGAAAGGAACAACAGTAGTTTTTTTAAACTAAAAATCCTATAATTTGTTTTATCAATGTTCAATGATAACTTTTTTAAATTAAACCAAGTTTGTATGTTGACAAACTCCTTCATTAACTCAAACATTTGTTCCAAGTCATTACCCGAATAAAAGAAAGTGGTATTATCAGCAAAAAGAACACATTTGAGGATACCAGACACATCCATCAAATCATTGATATATAAAATAAATAACTTGGGTCCAAGTACAGAGCCTTGTGGTACTCTACATGAAACACTACAGTGGCTGGATCTTAAATCATCTATTTGTACAAACTGCTGTCTTGCAAATAACTACGTATCCACTGCAAAGCTAGTCCTCTAATACCATATTTGTCTAATTTTCCAAGTAGAATAGTGTGGTCAGTTGTATCAAATGCCTTTTTTAGATCAACAAACACACTTACACAATATTGTTTTTGATCTACAGCTGTAGTAACTTGTTCCATCAACTCCATAAGAGCCATGGAAGTTGAGTTATCTGATCTGAACCCATATTGACTATTACTTAAAATATTATGTTTATAAAAAAAAAGGTCAGATCTAGTTACAAATAATTTTTCTAAAATTTTTGAGAATTATGGCAACAAAGATATAGGTCTGTAGTTGTTATATAGACACCTGTTGCCATTCTTAAAAAGAGGAACTACTTTGGCTATTTTCATTCTGTTTGGAAATATTCCTGTTGAAAATGACAAAATTACAAATGTATGTATATGGCTCAATAACATCAACTTATTATTTCTTTTACAACCATCATGTCCATGTCTTCACAGTCTTTTGATCTTTTATCAGTAAATTTGTTAACTACCATCATTATTTCTTCTTTGTCGGTTCCTTTTAGAAACATGCTATTTACACAACTACTGTATTAATTAAACGACTCACATTTATATCCACTTTTGGTATTTTTGCTGCAAGGTAATATCTTACATTCATAAAATAATTATTAAATCCATTAACAATTTAATTTTCATTGTGGATTTCCACATTATTTTCAACAAAATATTTTTATTTAGAACACTGTTCATTACTTGCCATGTTGCCCTCATATCTCCACTACTTTTATTTAATAATTTGCTATAATATTCCCTCTTTTGTTTTCTTATAATCCCAACTAATTTGTTTTTATACCTTTTATATTTGGTTTCTGTATCATGCGTTCTAGATTTCAAGAAACATGAATACAGATTACCGGTATTCTTTTTTTTATTTTTTTTGCATGCTTTTCTAAGTCCTTTCGTCATCCATGGTGGATCAACATTAAATTGTTTATTATTTATTTGCACACAAACTTTTGTACAAAACTTCTAGAATATTCATAAACTTATCATAAGTTTGATTCACGTCATCTACATACACCTCTTCCCAATTTTGTTTATCTAAATCATTTTTTAATTGATCTAATGCTTTTTGGGTGTATTTATTAATTTATTCTTTTTTTAAAATAGTTTCCTTACAAATGTTATCATTTTTATAAATTGTGAAAATTGGTAAATGGTCACTTATATCGGTCACCAAATACCACTTGTCACGTCACCATTTATGACATTTGTAAAAAATAAAAAATAAATAAAAAAGATCAATTAGAATTGCACTATGCGATGTGATTCTTGTTGGGTTTGTTATTAACGGAAAAAAACTCAAACTGCACATTGAATCTATAAATGTATCGATGTTATTTGAATCAGTTTTGTTCCCAAGATCAATATTAAAGTCTCCACATAAGAAAACTTTTTTGTTACAACTCTTCACTAGTAACTCATTGATTTTATCTGTGAATAACTCTATTTTTGATCCTGGTGATCGATAAAAACAACTTATTATTATGTTTTTATTATTTTTATTTATTATTTCTATTGTTATCATTTCCATTATATTGTCAACAACTATAGACATTTCACTATGCAATCTACACTTTATTTTACAGTTGACAAATAGAGACACTCCACCACCACTTTTATTTTTCCTATTCATGTGATATAATTCATATCCTTATATATAAACATTTTTTTTTATGTTTCCATCATTTAACAAAGTTTCTGACAGTGCTACTATTGTGAAAGGTGTAATAATTTATTTCAAGTAATCTGATATCTCAGAAATTTTTGCATTAAGGCTTCTACAGTTTAAATGAATTATGGAGAGTGCTTCATTTGCCTTACTGATTTCGTTGAACTGTTCAACATTATAATATTCACTACCCTTTGAACAAACCGGATTCCAAAAAAGTTGGGACACTAAACAAATTGTGAATAAAAACTGAATGCAATGATGTGGAGATGGCAAATGTCAATGTTTTATTCATAATAAAACATAGATGACAGATCAAAAGTTTATTCTGAGTAAATGTAACATTTTAAAGGAAAAATATGTTGATTCAAAATTTCACCGTGTCAACAAATCCCAAAAAGTTGGGACAAGTAGCAATAAGTGTCTGGAAAAAGGAAATTGAGCATATAACGAACAGCTGGGAGACCAATTAACACTAATGAGGTCAATTGAAAACATGATTAGGTATTATAAAGAGCTTCTCAGAGTGTCCGTGTCTCTCAGAAGCCAAGATGTTAAGAGGATCACCAAATTCCACCATTGTTGCGCAGAAAGATAGTGCAGCAATACCAGATTGGTGTTATCCAGCGTAAAGTAGCAAAGTCTTTTAAGTTATCATCATCAACTCTGTGCATAACATCATCAAAAGATTCAGAGAATCTGGAACAATCGCTGTGCGTAAGGGTCAAGGCCATAAAACTCTACAGGTCACAGCACCTCAAACAGGAATGCCACTGTCAAGGAAATAACAGAATGGTCTCAGGACTACTTCCAGAAAGCACTGTTAGTGAACACAATCCACCGTGCCATCTGCCGTTGCCAGCTGAAACTCTACAGTGCAAAGAGGAAGCCATTTCTAAGCAAGCTCCACAAGCTCAGATGTTTGCACTGGGCCAGGGGTAATTTAAAATGGAGTGTGGCAAAATGGAAGACTGTTCTGTGGTCAGATGAGTCACGATTTGAAGTTCTTTATGGAACACTGGGACGCCATGTCATCCGGACCAGAGAGGACAAGGATAGCCCAAGTTGTTATCAACGCTCCGTTCAGAAGCCTGCATCACTGATGGTATGGGGTTGCATGAGCGCTTGTGGCATGGGCAGCTTGCATGTCTGGAAAGGCACCATTAATGCAGAGAACTATGTTCAGGTTCTAGAACAACATATGCTCCCATCTAGACGTCATCTCTTTCAGGGAAGACCCTGCATTTTTCAACAAGATAATGCCAGACCACATTCTGCAGCAATCACAACATCATGGCTACGTAGGAGAAGGATCCGGGTACTGAAATGGCCAGCCTGCAGTCCAGATCTTTCACCTACAGAGAACATTTGGTGTATCATAAAGAGAAAGGTGCGAAAAAGAAGGCCCAAGACGATTGAACAGTTAAGGTCCCGGCAGAGCTTTGCGTAAGGTAGTACGCCGCTGTACGCCATACGTACGCAGAGGCACAAGCGTAGCTTCGCAGGGCACGAACGCGCAAAGCTCAAATTTTACGACCGCGTACGCGAGGCGCGTTGACTCACAATAAACTGCCCGGCGCCGGACTGTTTTGTATGTGACACAAATGTATTAAATTCCCCTTCTTCATCCCTGATCTGGCCTTTTCTTTTGTTTTTTGCCAAAAGTCAAGCGATCGCTTCCTCCTCCGTTAACTCCATGACTGAAATGAATTAATTTGTCACGAGCGAAAACTCGGGTCCTACATGGCTGTGCGAGGTTCTACAGATTTCCTGGTGGGCTGTGGGCTGCAGGACCAGCGCTCCCTGTCCATCCATCCATCCATTTTCTTCTGCTTATCCGGGGTCGGGTCGCGGGGGTAGCAGCCTAAGTAGGGAGGCCCAGACTTCCCTCTCCCCAGCCACTTGGAGCAGCTCCTCTGGGGGAATCCCAAGGCGTTCCCAGGCCAGCCGAGAAACATAGTCCCTCCAGCGCGTCCTGGGTCTTCCTCTGGGTCTCCTCCCGGTGGGACATGCCCGGAACACCTCACCAGGGAGGCGTCCAGGAGGCATCCTAACCAGATGCCCGAGCCACCTCAACTGGCTCCTCTCGATGTGGAGAAGCAGCGGCTCTACTCCGAGTCCCTCCCGGATGACTGAGCTTCTCACCCTATCTCTAAGGGAGAGTCCAGACACCCTACGGAGAAAACTCATTTCAGCCGTTTGTATCCGAGATCTCGTTCAGCGCTCCCTGTTTTTATTTTTATAGAACTTTTTAATGTACTTGTATAAACATATAAAGTTTAGAACACCGTAGCAACTGCAGCCAGCCAGCTCGTGCCTTTTTTTCCCCCACCCGACCTGTCAATCAATTCAGTAGGCATGTCAGCAAATGACCAATCAGCGACCTCAGTTTTTCCCGTAGGTAAACGCTCTTTGCGCAGCTGCTCAAATTACAACAAGAAGTTGGAGCGAAAACGCGAGCATTTAACGCGAGAACGAACGCAGAGCTGTGCCTGTGAATGTGTTTGTACAGAACACGCACGTAGAGCGGCGTACAGGCTGTACGCAGAGCTCTGCCGGGGCCTTTAAAGGCCTGTATTAGGCGGGAACTCTTGGCCATGTCGTCCATGTGGGATTTTGCGTCCTCTTGGGCAGCAGGCTGACTGCGGTTAGTAGGGGTCTTGGCAGCCCTGGTGGGTGTGTGTTGCTGGTCCTGCTGCTGGCGGCCCTCGTGGCCCTGTCCCTCTCGGGTCTGGAGCTCAATAGGCCTGGCGGTCAGAGAGGTGTTTTTGGCCTCGTTCCTTGGGTGGACCTTGGTGAGCTTGGGGGGGGGAGGGGGTGTTATGTTGGGTCAGCGGGGGAGTTGACTCACTGCCGGAGCATTTGTTCCTGCAGTTATTTTTCTCCCCATCCCTCACTGCACACCTCCGTCCTCTTCATTTCAAAGTTAATACATGTAGGGATTTTGAGGCTCGGGTGTACTGCAATATTTTTACATCTCTGTGGTTCAGAACCACAGCTGGGACTCAATTTTATTATACACCTTAGACATTCACTCAAAAACATCCTCATTATTGAAACCGGGATAAATGCAGCACACGAAGCTTCAAATAGAAGGGGTTCTTTATTCTCAAAAATAAACTATTCCCTCTGAGTTATGTATAAAAAAAAACAAGAAAAAGTCCGTGTTTCGAACGGCAGCAAGCCTTAGCTTCAAATAAAATGGCGGACCGACAACACGGTTAGCACCCAACAGAGTAGCATGCAGCTGCACGTAACAGCTGAAATCTAACAGCGTGAAAGCTACTGCATAACAAACGGCAGCGGCACTCTACGAGAGAACAAACAGAAATAAAACATTAGCATCGTCTCTATAGCTTCATTCACGGAAGATAATTCAGTTCCAACAATTACCGGACACTAGGATTCTCCTCTCACGTGGCCAGAGTGGTCTTCTTCACCAAGTCCCAGATAAAATGTCCTTCTCTTCCGTTTTTTTACCAGTCCGTGCCATCGTACATAAACAAAGGGTTTTTTCTCTATTTCCGGTCCTTTTAGACCTCTCTGTACCAACAGCACCACATGCTGACAAAAAACAAGAATTACAACCATAGGTGAAATTAAAGCAAAACATGGTTTTTAAAATACATTTGACATGTACCCATTTTTCACCTGGTTACATTCTCCCCTGCTTAAATGTCATCGTCCTCGGTGACAAAGCAACTGCTTTTTACCTCTTTTAAAGCTTCTCTAAAAAAACACAGAACCTAAGCTTGCAATAATCTGTGAAGCCATTTATGAGTTCATTTCTGGCCCCAACACTGACCTAGGTTGGTGATGTGGGTTTGGGTGTTTCCCTACATTCACTCTTCTACTCCTGCGGGGAGCAGGTGTGTGAGCTTGTCTAACGCCAGGAGGAGACACTGGAATCTCACCCAGTTGGTCAATATCGCATGCTTCATTGTCAACATGCTCAGTCTCCCTCTGTTCAATCACAGGAAGTTCACATTCGGAAGTCAACGGAGTCTCTGCTCGCTTCTGAACACTTTCACCACTAGGACAATTTTCTACACCTGAACCAGGATTTAAGTCAAAAGAAACCTCTTCAATGACTATACCCCCATCATACTCATCAGATGAGGCAGTGTGTGATTCAGTAGTATTTGTCTGTTTGGCTACAGTGTTCTCACTGTGTCCCTGGTTTGTGTCTGGCACATGGACACATGACCTGATGTCAGCCCTGTTAACCGTTTTTGTAGGCCCTCCCTCTGCAGGTCGTACTATGCAAGTTGTGCCTACTACGTCTACGAGTTGGTAAACAACTGGACTCCATGCATCCTGAATTTTGTTACGACCAGCTGGTCTGTGTCTCAGGTAAACATACTCTCCAACCTCAATCGAAGGACAGTACACTTTGTGACTATGCCGAGCAACGCGTTTCGCAGCTTTCTGCTCTGCATACTCTTTTGCTCTTTCATGTGCCTCTTTGAGTCTTTGCTGGTGCACAGCAAGCCAATCAAGATTTTTATCAGGAGAACTTTCATGCGCAAGCAATGCATCAACAGGAAGATGTGGTTCTACTCCATAGAGCAAGAAGTAAGGGGAATATCCGGTAGTCGCATGTGGAGTAACATTGTACGCATAAACCAGCTCAGGTAAATGTTCAGGCCAACGCCTCTTTTTGTCAGGTGGAAGGGTGCGCAACAGTTCATGCAGAGTGCGGTTAAAACGCTCACACTGGGCATTTCCTGTCGGGTGATGGGGTGTTGTACGTGTTTTTTTCACACCATACATTCTACAAAGTTCAGCAATAACCTCCGATTCAAAGTTACGGCCCTGATCTGAGTGAAGACGCTCAGGTACACCGTACTTCATGAACCACTCCTTTAAGAGGACTTTGGCTGTGGTCTCTGCTTTTTGGTCACGTGTAGGGAACGCCTGGGTGAACTTTGTAAACACATCGGTAATGACTAGAACGTTCTCACGGCCATCGGAAGCTGGTTCAAGGAGTGTGAAATCTACTGCCACCACTTCTAAAGGTCGTGTTGCCAAAAAGGATTTCATTGGAGGGTGAATCTTTGGGTGAGGCATCTTTGTGAGAATACAACGCTCACAGTTCTTAACCCATCGCTCAACATCGTTATGCATCCCTACCCAGAATGCTCTCTGTCTCAACAACTGTAATGTCCTCTCTATTCCCTGATGTCCCATAGAGTCATGGACACTCTTCAGCACAGCTGCTTGTAAACAACCTGGAACAAACAACTGAAAGCACTCTCCAACACGATCATCCTTCACCACTCTGTACACCAACCCATCACGTATCTGAATGTGTTTCCATTGTTTCCACAATGATTTGGCAGCACCAGGAAGATTCTTCCTTTCTTGTGAACTTGGCGGGCTACCCCGATCCACAAACTGTTTTAGAACATTTATCACTGGATCTTGACACTGAAATGTCCGCAGCTCTTCCTTGGAGTAACCGGGAAGAGTTGGTGTAGCCTCTTTAGCATGTGAATTGGATTTATCAGTTTCTGCAGCCCTAATCTGGTTTACCTGACAACATTGGACCCCAGCTGTAACCAGCTCGGGCTCAAGGGCAGTGCCTCTACAAATCAAATTGCAAATTGCAATGCAATCATCAAACTCCTCATCATCAGTTGGTTCTGGCTCCCCTGCTAACGGGTGTCGTGACAGTGCATCAGCGGCGGCGTTACACCGACCTGGCCGGTACTGCACATCAAAGTCGAAGGCAGCTAACTGTGCTACCCATCTCTGTTCAATAGCCCCAAGTTTTGCACTTTTTAGATGACATAAGGGATTGTTGTCTGATACCACAGAGAATTTAGAGCCCAGTAAGTACCCCCGAAACTTCTCTACTATTGCCCATTTAAGTGCAAGCAGCTCGAGTTTCATGCTGCTATAGTTTTTATCATTTCGCTCTGCATTTCTCAGCCGTCTACTTGCATATGCAATGACCCGTTTCTTGTCACCTTGCTGCTGACACAAGACAGCTCCTAAACCCTGACCACTAGCATCAGTTTCCAAAATGAAAGGACAAGTGAAGTCTGCATAACCCAAAATCGGAGCAGTCACAAGCTTTTCTTTCAATGTGTCAAATGCAATTTGACTGTTGGTGTCCCATAATGCACTTAGTTTTTGACTAGCTTTGGCTGTAGTAGCAGCTCCTCGACACTGATTCACTAGGTCATGTAGTGGGGCTGCGATCTTTGAAAAGCCCTCAACATACCTTCTGTAGTAACTACATAGGCCTAGAAATGATTGGAGTTCCTTAACGGTGCCAGGCACCGGCCATTCCTTGACTGCTGCCACCTTGGAGGGATCAGTTGCGATACCCTCTGCAGAAATTTGGTGTCCAAGGAATTTTACTTCCTTCTGCAAAAAGTGACATTTTTCCCACTTCACTTTTAATCCAGTGTCTCTCAAACGTTTAAAAACTAGATCCAGCCGTTCCAAATGAGACTCAAAGCTTGGGGAGTATACTAAAATGTCATCCAGATAGACTAACATGATGTCGAATATCAGGTCACTCATAGTTGCTTGCATCAATCTTTGAAATGTTGCAGGCCCGTTACACACCCCCATGGGCATGCGTACATACTCAAACAGCCCAAAAGGCGTGGTGAAAGCCGTCTTATGTCTGTCTCGATCATCCATGGCTACTTGGTGATACCCACTGGCAAGGTCAACTGTGGAAAAGTATTTAGCACCTTTTAGCGCATCAAAACTCTCATCAATACGAGGCAATGGAAATGCGTCTTTCTTAGTTTTTAGATTTAGCTTCCTGTAGTCTACACATAAGCGTATACTGCCGTCACCTTTGCGGACTACCACAACTGGTGAGGCGTAAGCGCTTTCACTCTCCTGTATGATTCCTTTTTTCAACAGTTTAGAGATATGCTCTTGTACTTCCTGGTATTGGTTAGGAGGTATACGACGATATGGCTGTGTGACAGGTACGTCATCCGCCAGCTTGATCTCATGTTTCACCTTATCTGTGTGACCCAGATTCTCCTCATCATCTGCAAAAACATCAATGTAGCTGGACAGCAATGAGCAG
>JBBPBX010038396.1:0-16842 GCA_038048925.1 Garcialebias charrua
TACAGATGAACCGTACGCGCCCTGGAGGTCCCCAACCCAGGCAGTAAGCACTCATTCCTGGGTACAGATGAACCGTACGCGCCCTGGAGGTCCCCAACCCAGGCAGTAAGCACTCATTCCTGGGTACAGATGAACCGTACGCGCCCTGGAGGTCCCCAACCCAGGCAGTAAGCACTCATTCCTGGGTACAGATGAACCGTACGCGCCCTGGAGGTCCCCAACCCAGGCAGTAAGCACTCATTCCTGGGTACAGATGAACCGTACGCGCCCTGGAGGTCCCCAACCCAGGCAGTAAGCACTCATTCCTGGGTACAGATGAACCGTACGCGCCCTGGAGGTCCCCAACCCAGGCAGTAAGCACTCATTCCTGGGTACAGATGAACCGTACGCGCCCTGGAGGTCCCCAACCCAGGCAGTAAGCACTCATTCCTGGGTACAGATGAACCGTACGCGCCCTGGAGGTCCCCAACCCAGGCAGTAAGCACTCATTCCTGGGTACAGATGAACCGTACGCGCCCTGGAGGTCCCCAACCCAGGCAGTAAGCACTCATTCCTGGGTACAGATGAACCGTACGCGCCCTGGAGGTCCCCAACCCAGGCAGTAAGCACTCATTCCTGGGTACAGATGAACCGTACGCGCCCTGGAGGTCCCCAACCCAGGCAGTAAGCACTCATTCCTGGGTACAGATGAACCGTACGCGCCCTGGAGGTCCCCAACCCAGGCAGTAAGCACTCATTCCTGGGTACAGATGAACCGTACGCGCCCTGGAGGTCCCCAACCCAGGCAGTAAGCACTCATTCCTGGGTACAGATGAACCGTACGCGCCCTGGAGGTCCCCAACCCAGGCAGTAAGCACTCATTCCTGGGTACAGATGAACCGTACGCGCCCTGGAGGTCCCCAACCCAGGCAGTAAGCACTCATTCCTGGGTACAGATGAACCGTACGCGCCCTGGAGGTCCCCAACCCAGGCAGTAAGCACTCATTCCTGGGTACAGATGAACCGTACGCGCCCTGGAGGTCCCCAACCCAGGCAGTAAGCACTCATTCCTGGGTACAGATGAACCGTACGCGCCCTGGAGGTCCCCAACCCAGGCAGTAAGCACTCATTCCTGGGTACAGATGAACCGTACGCGCCCTGGAGGTCCCCAACCCAGGCAGTAAGCACTCATTCCTGGGTACAGATGAACCGTACGCGCCCTGGAGGTCCCCAACCCAGGCAGTAAGCACTCATTCCTGGGTACAGATGAACCGTACGCGCCCTGGAGGTCCCCAACCCAGGCAGTAAGCACTCATTCCTGGGTACAGATGAACCGTACGCGCCCTGGAGGTCCCCAACCCAGGCAGTAAGCACTCATTCCTGGGTACAGATGAACCGTACGCGCCCTGGAGGTCCCCAACCCAGGCAGTAAGCACTCATTCCTGGGTACAGATGAACCGTACGCGCCCTGGAGGTCCCCAACCCAGGCAGTAAGCACTCATTCCTGGGTACAGATGAACCGTACGCGCCCTGGAGGTCCCCAACCCAGGCAGTAAGCACTCATTCCTGGGTACAGATGAACCGTACGCGCCCTGGAGGTCCCCAACCCAGGCAGTAAGCACTCATTCCTGGGTACAGATGAACCGTACGCGCCCTGGAGGTCCCCAACCCAGGCAGTAAGCACTCATTCCTGGGTACAGATGAACCGTGGTAGCCAGGCGGACATCGAGGCGAGCTCCCGGCCGCAGCAGGCCTCTCCGCCGCCCGTCGGCTCAGTGTCCCCGGTGGGTCCGGCGTTAGCATGTTAGCCCCTCCAAAAGGCTGCCGCAGCTGTTTCTCCACGTTTTAGCATGTTAGCTCGGTGCGGCGGAGCGATCGGCGGCTGCTGCTCCGGGCCCGAGACATCCATAGAGTTCACCGAGCGTTTCCAGCACATTTATCCGTATGAGGCAAACTCTGATCGGACACACGGTCCATCCAAAGTCGACTGTCGAGGCCGGAGCTAACCGAAGCTGGTGGGCACTGCCGAAAACTGTAGGAAACTGCGTAAATCGGCTTAAAAATAATAATAATAATGATAATACTTTATTTATAAAGCCATTTAAAACAACCACAGCTGCAACAAAGTGCTGTACAGTACACATAAAATCAAGACCATTTAAACACATAAAATAAGATTTTTTTTAAAAAAAATTTTATGAGATGCGGGTTCGTAAAGTTGAATCGCCGTAAATCGAGGACTACCTGTATAATTTTATGGTGAGAAATGATGGAGTTAGGGCCTTTTTGATCAAATCTTGAAAATGGCGTTACGTGCAATCTCAAGCGATAATGCAAAATCCTGCGTGCTCAGAACATGTGCTGTAAATGACTCTCAGCTACTACCCCACCAAGCTTTAGCTCAATATCTGAAAAGTCAACAGAGTTACAGTGAGTGTGGTGAAGAGATGAAGCAAATAATGAATCCAAAAGCTTCCAAAAAGCTTCTTCTGTTGGGCAAAGACATCCAGAATGGGGACAGTGAAAGCTTGGACTCCAGACAATTCTACTTACACTGTTGGTTTCAAGTAAGATGTGCGATAAACTTTAAAACGGAGATAACTGGGTTTTGGTGGCCAAATGTTCACAGTAATGCATCTTACTCTTTCTTCAATTTCAGCATTTCTCATCTCTGTGAATTAAAACCCATCAGATTCTGGACTGTTCACCCACTAACTTGTAATATAAACTGGGATTAGTCAAAGTCAAAGTCAAAGTCAACTTTATTGTCAGATCTGCAATATGTACTGTACAGGACATACACAGGACCGAAATTGCGTTTCTCTCAGTCCCTCGGTGCAACAGTAAACATCTAAACATTGAAACACTGAAACATATAATAATAGACATAAGCATAAAATAGTAAAACTAACACTGTCCTGAGTTTTTGCATAGTGGTATAAGAGTATGAAAATTTACACCAACTCTAAAACTAAAACTAAAACATTAAACATTTAATGAACATAATACTGTCCTGAGTTTTTGCATACTAGTATAAAAAAAGAGTATAAAAAGTATAACTAAAATAAACTAAAGGTTTCTAGCATTGACATTTGCAAAGTGGCAAAGCAGCGTATGAGTTAATGTACACAGTATATGTATGAGGTAGTAGTTGATGTTGTTATAGAGGCAAAAAGTGGCATATGCAGTAAGGCACATTGGGCATCCCTAAATAAGACCGGTCAGAGCACACTGTATATGTATCAGCAGTGGTGTAGATATTAGAGTAGTGTAAATGTAAACAGTAGTAATTAAATGTAAGCAGTAGTAATAAAAGTAAACAGTATTAATAAATGTAAACAGAGAATGTAAACAGTATTATGACTATAGGCAGTGATGTAATACAAACATTAGTGCAAGTATGAGAAGTAGTGCAAACTGTATGAGCACATGACCGAGAGTTTAGTGAATAACCCGTTTGATGACACAGAGTCCAGTGTTAAAATCTTTGTGTTGAGTGGTAATGTGTGAGAAAGTTTTAGTGTTAAGGCAGTTCAAATGGGAGGGGGGGCAGAGCAGGCAGAGTGTTTAGCATCCTGACTGCCTGATGAACAGAGCTGTCTCTCAGTCTGCTGGTTCGAGCCTGGAGACTCCTCAGTCTCCTCCCTGATGGCAGCAGTCTGAAGCAGCTGTGTAGTGGGTGTGTGGGATCACCTGCCATGCAGTGGGCTTTCCGAGTGAGGCGTTTGCTGTGTAGGTCCTGCAGTGAGGGAAAGGAGGTGCCCACGATCTTCTCAGCTGCTCTCACAATGCGCTGGAGGCTCTTGCGGCAGGATGCAGTACATGCACCAAACCACACAGTGATGCAGCTGGTCAGGACACTTTCTATGGCACCTCTGTAGAAGGTGCTCATGATGGGGGTTGAAGCTCCAGCCCTTTTCAGCTTGCGGAGAAAGTAGAGACGCTGGTGAGCCTTCTTTGCCAGTGATGCAGTGTTCCTGCTCCAGGACAGGTCCTCTGAGACATGCACTCCCAGGAACTTGGTGCTGTCTACTCTCTCCACTGCGGTGCTGTTGATGGTCAGAGGGGCATGTTGGGCATCCCTCTTCCTGAAGTCCACAACAATCTCCTTTGTCTTCTCCACGTTGAGAGTGAGATTGTTGTGTCCGCACCACAAGGCCAGGCGGCTCACCTCGTTCCTGTAGTCCGTCTCATCGTTGTTGCTGATGAGACCCACCACTGTTGTGTCGTCCGCAAACTTGATGAAGTGGTTGGAGCTGTACGATGGTGTGCAGTCGTGTGTTAGCAGGGTGAATAGAAGGGGGCTCAGCACACATCCTTGTGGGGCCCCTGTGTTCAATGTGATGGTGCTAGATGTGTTACTCCCGACCCGCACTGTCTGTGGTCTCCCGGTCAGGAAGTCTAGCAGCCAGTTACACATTGAGGTGTTCAGCCCCAGACTGTCCAGTTTAAGGATGAGCTGTTGGGGGATGATGGTGTTGAATGCCGAGCTGAAGTCGATGAACAGCATTCTAACATAGGAGTCCTTCGTGTCCAGATGTGTGAGAGCTGTGTGAAGGGCAGAGGAGATGGCATCGTCGGTTGAGCGATTAGGTCGGTATGCAAATTGGAAGGGATCCAGGGAGGCAGGGAGGACAGATGTGATGCTTTTCATGACTAGCCGTTCAAAGCACTTCATCAGGATGGGGGTGAGTGCTACTGGGCGATAGTCATTGAGGCATGCGGGCGTTGCCTTCTTTGGGACAGGGATGATGGTGGTGGCTTTGAAACAGGTGGGGACGATGGCCTGGCTCAGTGAGATGTTAAAGATGTCCGTGAAGACCGCTGCGAGTTCCCCTGCACAGTCCTTCAGCACACGACCAGGTATGTTGTCAGGACCAGAGGCCTTCCGGGCGTTAATCTTGATGAATGATCGCCTTACGCTGTCTGAGGACAGCGTCAGCACCTGGCCATCAGGAGAGGGGGGGAGTTTATGTGCTGGTGTGCTGTTACTTGCCTCGAACCGAGCAAAGAACTCATAGAACTTAGACCACCAAGAGTCAAGTTACTTTCATCTCAGAATTGATGTTCCTTTCCAATAACAATTATTTTAAACACAAACATAACACAGACAGGTATACTGTAAAATAGAATACAAACAAATTACATTAGAAAATATGATTATCCAATAATCTCTTTCATGCTACTCTGACAGCTCAATTTGTTGGTGTTTTTATTTAACAACAACCACTATTTAACACTTTTGTCCATTTTTGTCATAAATGTTTTTTTTTTTACTAACCTGGCTGTCAGCTCCACTTTGTTTCCTCATACTTGTCACCAATTCCAGTTTAGCATTGTTGGGAAGGTTGGCAAACCTCCATGGCAGGGTCAGGTCAAGAACCGTCCTCTGAAATCTGTCGACAGTTGACAACAGATAAATACTTACAGTATAGCAATTACAAAAAGACAACTATTAAGTTTAATATTGAATTTATGTCACCTAAACAGTTAAGTTGTTAAATAGAGGAAAAATGAAATATAAATCATAAAGATAAATCACATGTACTAAAAATACACTTCCAAAAACAGTTCTTGTAATTTTACTATTCTGTTAAACTGAAGCCAAGTTTATGAATTACTGATGACTGATGACAAGTTGTGCTTCTTCTTGATCTTGAATTCTTTTTTATATACAAAATGAGGTGTTCTCACTAGGAGTCTGAATTAAAAATAGGCTAACACTTTTAAACTAAGTTTCTGTCCGTGAATATAGGAGAACACTGAGATCATCTAATACATTTCTCCTGTCCATCCCAAAGTCCAACTACAAACGTTGGGGTGACCGGGCCTTTTCTGTCGTTGCACCCAGTCTCTGGAATATGCTACCTCTGGACTTGCGCTCCATCACTCATATGGAGTCTTTTAAATCTAATCTTAAAACCTTTTTATTCAGGCAGGCTTTTAATACCTAGTAGTTCTTTGACATTCTTGTTAGGTCTTAATTGTTTTTAATTTTTTACTGGCTGTTTTTTATTGTTATTTTTGATTGTTTGTTTTATTTCTGTATTGTTCAGCACTTTATGCACCTTCTGGCTGCTGAAAAGGGCTCTATAAATAAAGATTGATTGATTGATTGATTGAAGTAACTTAGTTAACTAAGGCCCAAAATGTCAAACTGCTCTAAAACAAAATATTTCAACAGTTATTTCTACTTTGCGTTGAGCTGACATGATCAGATTCTCATAATTTTAGCCATGTGGCAATTTCACTTAAACTTAGTACTTCAAGAAAGACCTGCTAAAGTTTTCTAAAACAACATTTTATTAAGGGTATTGACTTGAGAGACAAATTGCAAAAGTGTGTAAAATAATAAATTATAGACTCACCTCACCAGATATTGTACATGCAAAATAGCTAATTAGAGGAAGCTGTGCTCATTTTAGATTTCTAACAGGCATTGTCAACTGATAAGAACTACAATGACTGGATACAGTTAATTAAGACCTAAAACAAATTTCCAAAATTAAGCATTTGGTTCATGTGCCTGTGACAATTTAATAGACGATGAATTAGCAAAAATATTTTAAAACTACAACAAAAGAACATAATTTTTCCTAAAAGTGAGTAGATTCTGTTGGTTTGGCATTATTTATCATAACTTTAAAGATGAGTATTAATATTCAGCTTCACACTTACTACCTAGTTTTGAACAATATAATGATACTTTAAATAAAAACAGTTGCACTTAGCCAGGCATTTATTCACCAGCACAACAAATGGTATTAAGCTGCTCAAATTGTGATAACCGATATAAATCATTTGGTCCCTGAGTCATCTGAGTTATGTACTAACCAAATACGTTACAACCTACGGTACTTTTGTTTATCTGACAAACTCAAAATTTACTTACATTTGTTTTTAGCCAGTTGATAATTTGAAAGCCTGCCAATGACCCATCAGAACACTGAAATATGTTATATAGGACTCCTTATTCAGACTATATTTGTGTTAAAACCACCACATAATAGCTAAATGGCTATGACTGGTCAAGAACAGGTAGACCCAGGCAGAATTTAGTGGAAGAAAAAAACCACGATCTAAACAATCTGAGTTCTCACAATTAATTAGCATCTCTGCTGATGAAACAGTTAATCAGACTGATAGTTATATTTCCTTTAAAAGCTTACCGGTACAAAGAAAAAGTCTATCAATTAGTAAAATACAGCTGAAAAGTAATAACTGATCCTTTTTAATTATAGGGTTTTAATCACACCTGCCCATTAAATGTAAATATATTTTTCAAAACTTGGTCGAGGCATTCTGACGGCAAAAATATTAATTAAACTATAGTAAAAAATATAATTTGTATTGAGTCCAGCTAAACTAGACTTTAACTCAAAATTATTAAATAGGAATATTTTGAACAGAAACAAACTTCCATCACAACTTCAGTCCCAGGAGATATTTTAGTGCACACACTGTTGTTGGAGTGTTGAGTATTATTTGTAAAATAACTGAATGTCCACACACTTGTTCAGCTTTTACCAGAACTCTTCTTTATGCTAGCTCAGAACCAACACAGCATAACATGAGCAGCAGGATCGCATAACATAGATCACTCAGCTGGCGTTATCATGACAACCCGCCTTACGGACAGCACAGAGCCAGAGCCATATACAGGTAGCCCTCGAGGTACGTCAGGGATTGGGACCTACGGGTGTGACTTAGGTCGATGTTGTCGTACCTCGCAGACCAAAAACACATGCCTGTCGTAGGTCCGCGTTTCTGACATAGGTCGCGGCTATACCGCTAACGGAGCGCCGCACACATATTTAATGGCATGAGACTGAACAAGCAGACATACTAAGGCCATAAACACGCACAGAACTGCACAGTAAATGAATACTGTACTGTACAATAAATAAAAAATATAATGTCTTACTTTGAGCCGGTGTCCCCCGACTGCCAGGCGGACATTTGCGGCGAGCTCCCGGCCGCAGATGGCCCCTCCGCGGCATGTCGGCTCGGTGTCTTCGCCTGTGTTAGCTGCTCTGTTAGCTGCTGTCGTTAGCATGTCGGGCGGCGTTGTGGCCGATCCTCCGGACCTGAGACGTCCACAGAGTTGACCGAGTGTTTCCAGCTAATTTATCCGTATGAGGCAACCCTGATCGGGCACACGGAGCCAGCTGACAGTAGCCTCTGGAGCTCCATTGACCGCAGTACTGTTGTAAAATGGCGACCGGAAGTGGCGACCGGAAACGACCGGAAGTTGCGTAAATACGATAAATTTCTAATCAAAACGTAAAATTAATAATTATACTTTATTTATAAAGCCATTTAAAACAACCACAGCTGCAACAAAGTGATATACACATGAAATTAATAACTTTTAAACACACACACAAAAAAATATATATCCACCTTATTCCTGAAGGTGTCACTGTAGAAGCGATAATGTGCCGTACTTCCGTTTGACCCCGGAAGTAGAATTTTTGCATTGGCTCCTCGTTGTTTGCTTGCTAATCTGCGCGCATCGTAGAAGTTCTGTTGAAGTTCTGTTTTCTGTTATTTCGAGCTAATATTGTCACGAAGATGTCTTGAGGAGCTCGGGTACCTGTTGCGCTGTTCATGGCTGTATGAATAATCACACGAAGCTGAATTTGTGGCTGCAACTAGTGTGTGTTGAACATGCTCCGAAAACAAAAACCTGCATCCTTCTTTGTGGCTGGGCTACGAGAAACCACCTGAAAAAAGACTCTGTATCCTCCAGATGATCGAGAACACCAGGTATGATTTAAGAGACAGCTTTTAGTGTTATGATTTTATGTAGTCAGTGATTAAATGATACTAATATTTTCGTTCATAACTGGCAAATAAACACACGCACCTATATGTATGCTGTGTGTGCGTTTATTTATACATATCTATCTATATATATCTATATATATATAATATAGGTGTGTGTTTATATATATATATATATATATATATATATATATATATATATATATATATAATATAGTGTGTGTGTGTGTGTTCATAAATGAACCCTAATGTTTGTATAATGTACTTTTACTTTCAGATGGGCTTGATGAGAGTGTGGAGCTGCTCAACACCACCAGTCACATGCAGCATGACTGTTGGAATGTGGATTGACATAATGTCAGAACAAACCAACAACCTTATTCTATGGTTGCCCCGTGAAACAATTAAAGCAACATGTTTTGCAGAAAGCTAAAAACTTGGACTCCAGAAGTGAATCATACATGCAAATAACACTGTGAAATATTTATTGGCTGTTTCTCCCTCTGGAATAATCATGTTTATTTCGATGCTTATGGTGGTAAATGCAGTGACAGGTATATAACACAGAACTCTGGGTTTCTGGACTATCTGCGTGCTGGAGATCAGGTGATGGGTGATCGTGGTTTCACAGTGAGGGACCTGCTGCAAGAGCTATGGTGTCAATGTAATCGTTCCAGCATTCACACGCAAAGGATGCCAGCTTATTTCAAGTGAGAAGTGAGAAGACATTAAATGTAAACATTTTTCTCAAACATGTACAGTACTGGTGTACTTGCTGTAAACGTAACACAACTCAACATGTTTTTTAAAGGATGCAATGTTAACTATATTACATTAGAAAAGTATTTGCTAAAATGATTCATTTGTTATGTACAATAGTTGACTGTTAACCTTCTTACAAGGTTAGGTTTTTGTGTGCACTATATCAGTTAATTTTGGATTAAACTACTGTTTCTATCTAAATGTCACTTTTGTCATTATCAAGTTTTTAAAGATCGTTTCCTGTCTATTTCATTATTTGTTTTCATTTACTGTATTTTATTAAAAGTTCTCAAGGTGCTTCATTTGTGAATCAGTAAAGTCTTTGTCAAAAGAAATGTCAAGCTCCAGGTGCTCAGTTGGTGTCCAGATAAACATCTTGCAGCTCAAAAGTCCAAAGCAACATCATTGTTAGCTGGACCTGGAGATGTGGAGTTTTAATGCTTAGACTGGGCTTTATGTTTGTTTAAATAAAGTGTCCCAGCTCTCTTAACATAACAGGACCAACCTTGTTAATGTGAAGATACTAATAAGCTTCAGAGCTTTTCAGATTGCTCATCGCTTCGCCATCTGAAGCAACTGTCAAAGTAGCTAAGTATGCTAGTAGCTAAACATGCTAGTCTACGTTATTTTCGGCCACTTCAAGTCATCCTCCCACCCCTCAACAGCTGTAGGTAGCGGTAAAACAATATCTCCACATTTGAGTTGTGATAGTTTATGTTCCCACATATTTTATGACCTAAAACCTCTGACGAAAACCGGTTAGCGCGTTGCTAGCGTGTAACAAAAGTGCCGGTTCTGACTTTCAGCGGAAGTCGTTCACATAATTCGCGCAAGGCATCATGGGGCGTAGGAATAAGGTGGATATATTTTTATTTATTTTTTTATCATATTTTTATTAAATATGATAAAATCGTAAGTCTGAGTTGCCGTAGGTCGCAGGTGTCGTACCTCGAGGGTTTCCTGTATATAGAGAGTTCCGACACGCTTTGATCTCGCCGACAGGCGGTCAATCGTTCCAAACAATGGCTATGGAAAACTTGTGGAGCTGCGCCCTCTGGCGGCGAAGGAGCGCTACTGCAGGCAGCTTCAGACTGTAACCAGAGCCATGGAACAAATCGCCCCCTCCATGACCCACGTGACTTCCGCATTCCATTCTTACAATGGAACTCTATGGAAGTGTCGCAACTCTCACTTTATATGGCTCTGGGCTCAACCAGAGCCATATAAAGTGAGAGTTCCGACACTCTTTGAACTCGCCGACAGGCGGTCAATCGTTCCAAACTACGGCTATGGAAACCTTGTGGAGCTGCGCCCTCTGGCGGCGACGGAGCGCTACTGCAGGCAGCGTCAGACTGTAACCAGAGCCATGGAACAAATCGCCCCCTCCATGACCCACGTGACTTCCGCATTCCATTCTTACAATGGAACTCTATGGAAGTGTCGCAACTCTCACTTTATATGGCTCTGGGACAGCACAGTGACTAACTGTAACTAACTGCTGAAATATCAGTCCTTATATGACATCTCCCCTTTTAAACTTTTGTTTTCTCTTTCCTTCCATAACACTTCATAACAAGTTTATATATATATGTATATAACCAGGAAAACAAACAGAACAGATTATAACATCAAAATTAGTGCATTTGGAACATGCAACAACATGCAACATCAAAATTAGTGCATTCATACTTCTACTCCTCTCTCTTTTTTTTTTTTTTTTTACAATGTAAGCCTGACACAGGTTTACTAAGCCTGCCGGACCGCGTGAACAACCGTCCGTCTTGTGCAGGAGGTGGACAGGCCTGCACAACTGGTGATGCAGTGTCTGTAGAGATGGTAGGTTCAGCCTGTTGCAGTCGGCTCAGGCTGTGGACGTTGTAGAGCGGGTTGAGAAGCATCTCCAGATGAAGCAGGCATGCACAACAGGTGGCGACGGTTGCGTCTCAGAGTCGTCCCCTGTTGTGTCTCAACGATGTAAGACCTGGGAGTAATACTGTCACCAGCAACTACAGCACCCTGAGCCCAGAGTCCCCAGGGCCACCCGAACAGGACGAGCCACTCGCCCACTCCCCAGATCCGACCAAGGGGAAGAACCGGACGAACCCCACCAGCGACCACATACAATGACCCCCCGGGGTCAACTGCGACAAATTCACAGGCCCCCGCCGGAGCCCGCTGCACCGACGTAGCCCCAGGGCCGGTCACCGAGGCCCGGGCACCGGGGACGCCCACCCCTCAGGCCCAGACCCGACAGGACCAGAGGACACGAGCCCCACCAGGCCGAGCCGACAAACGCCCAAGCGCCCAACCCCAGATAGTGAGGGCCCCAAGCACGCCCGCAGGCAAAGGAACACCCACCAGGGGGCCACGTGGCAGGAGCGCGACACTAAGTAGCCTCAGAAGTATCAGAGAGGGGGCAGTCCAAGTCCCAGCCTGACACTTAAACATTCATACACAGACACACTCATTCAGACCCACCCTCATCCTCACCCTCAGTCACAGAAAGACAAACAATAACGACACGTTCCATTCATAATCCCGATGCACACTCTATACCCCCTAGGTCCAAGACATGTACCTGCCCCTACATGGGGCAGCCCACATCCAAACCCAGGAGGTAGGCCCATTCATACTGCAGTAACGTTTGTAAGTTATTGTCGGCTGCTGTGGCCAAACGTATAGACTAGCTTTTGTGGAGTGGCTGGCATGCCTCTGATAATGGCTGCAATGTAGCACTCTACATCAGAATGGGTATCGCTCACCTCCGATGTGCACTGTAATGGGCTGCGGGAGAGTGTGTCTGCCACAACGAGAGTCTTTCCTGGTGCATACTCTGCTGTAGGTTTGAACCTCATGAGTCTCATCAAGAGTCTTTGGAAACGTATGGGGACATTGTCCAAGTCAGTTTTATTCATCAGTGGCACCAACGGCTTGTGGTCAGTGACCAATTTGAAGCTCTCCAGCCCAACCAGATACTTTTCAAATCTCTCGCATGCCCAAACACAAGCCAGACATTCTTTTTATATCTGGGCATACCTGGTTTCAGCGTCAGACAAGCGGCGCGAACAGTAAGCGACTGGCTTCCAGTCCCCCTTGTGTTGCTGCAGCAGCACGCCTCCGATGCCGTAGCTGCTGGCGTCTGCTGATACTGCTGTAGGTCGATTCACGTCGTAGAACTTTAGTACAGGAGGAGACGTGGACAAAATGTCTTTGATTCGCTGGAACGCCTCCTTCTGTGGGTGGTCCCATGTCCATGTAGTCTTACATCTCAACAGTTCATACAGTGGCTGACCCACTGTTGACAGGTGTGGAATATACTTCCCTAAGTATGTGAACATGCCGAGAATGCGTTTTAAATCTTGGACATTTTGTGGTTCTGGTAGCTCTCAAATAGCTTTTACTTTGTTGGGATCAGGTTTCACACCTGACTTGTCAATCACCTGGCCCAGGAAGTGAAGTTGGTTCTGTCTGAACACACTCTTGTCTTTATTCAGCTTTAGGCCAGTTGACTCGATTCTCTCCAATACTTTGTTTAGCCACTGATCATGCTGTTCTGCATGTTGCCATATACCAGTATGTCATCCATGTAGATGGCGACTCCTTCTAGATCATTTAAGGTCTCTGCCATTTTCCTCTGGAAGATTTCTGGGGCACTTGTGATGCCAAAAGGGAGACGTTTGAATGCGTATCTTCCAAAAGTATTTATTTTCCATTAACATTTTTCTTCACAGGACTGTGTTAATTTTCATGTCTGAAGTTCTTCTATCCTGCTTTTGTAATTTTTGTGTGTTCCAATTGTTCCCTCAGGTTTTTCATCTCTGTTCCCTGATTGCATCGCCTGTTGATACATCTTCATGGTCCTGTCGATCCTGGATCATCATCCCTGTCCTCCGAGGCTACATTTTCATCTTTCCCTCATCTCACTTCTATTTCTCCTCAATCTCTGAAATTACAATGGCACTGTTAGCATGAAGATTATTGTTCAATAAAAATATGACGTATATTATTTAACACCTTTCGTACCAAAGTTTACTTTATTCATTCAACCTTTATTTATACAGGTTAATCCCATTGAGCCTTGAGGACTCATTTACAAGAGAGAGCTGATTTTAACAAAGAATGATGACAACAGTGACAACAATAGACAGTTATAAATGGACATACAAATTTTTTTTTTAAACAAATTAAAATAAGATGGCAAAAACAGCTAGATTATAAGGTGAATGTAGAAAACTAAAAACAGGAACTTTAGAACAATATGTGTGATCACTGGTCAGTGGAAGTTCTGCTGGACTTCTCATTTGGTTCTGGGTGATGAACACAAATGGTTGGAACCTCCTTCTGACCTCCTTCCTGACCATATATATGACTTAGTGCAGAATGCCACAGACAAAGGGTGAAGGAGACAGACACGAGGTCAGTGACAGGAGACAAGTGATGACATCAGGTAGGAATAATTACATTAGGGAGGCAACATAAACCTATACTGTATACCAGTGTTTTTCAACCAGTGTGCCGCGGAACAGCAGTGTGCCGCGAGAGATTGTCTGGTGTGCCGTGTAAAATTAGTAAATTATGAAATTTTTATTAACTGGTGTAATTTCCTTACCGCGCGATAGGTGGCAGTATGGAGCATAGCGGCGCACATTAAAACAAGAGAAGTAGCGGCGCATGAACGTGACGTGTAGCAGTGAGCAAAACAAACAGTGAGGACCTTCTCAAACAAACAGGCAGCGATGGAAAACTTTTTCAAAAGAAAAAATACTAAATCCGGTCTGGTCCCTGGACAAAATTCGGACCCAGATGAAGGCCCAAGTGGAAATCAGAAGAAGGCAGAAACCGTGAACGTGAGACTGTACAGCGAGGCTTACATCTCTTGAGTCATCAGTTCAGGTATGCTATGACTTTGTTAGGGACCCATACAGCTCAGCAGTTGTTGGCAGGAACATGACTTTACAGGAGCAGGAAGAACTAACTGAACTGAGACAAAATCGTGGTTTAAAGCTGAGCTTTGCTGATCTTCCTTTGGACAGTTTTTGGTTGACTGCTGCCAAGGAGTTCCCCTTTCTGGCAAACAAACCTATTTTGACATTGCTCCCATTTTCCACAACATATCTGTGTGAAGTGAGCTTCTCCAGCCTAACTGCCATAAAAACTAAAAGCAGAGAGAGACAGAGCTGTTGAGGAAGAGCTTCATGTGTGTCTTTCTTCAATTCCTGCCAGAATATCAGCTTTGTGTTCATCCAAACAGGCACAGGTTTCACACTGTGAGTAAAATGTAGAGAGAATGGTAGCACTGTTCAGGTGTATTTGAAGGCAAGTGCAATTTCATCCTCTTTAATTTTAAGACCATATTGTTGTGGCACTGTTCAGGTTTATTTGAAGGCAAGTGCAATTTCATCAACTTTAATTTTAAGACCATATTGTTGTGGCACTGTTCAGGTTTATTTGAAGGCAAGTGCAATTTTATCCTCTTTAATTTTAAGACCATATTGTTGTAGCACTGTTCAGGTTTATTTGAAGGCATGTTAAGTACAATTTCATCCTTTTTAATTTCAAGCCCATATTGTTGTGGCACTGTTCAGGTTTATTTGAAGGCAAGTACAATTTCATCCTCTTTAATTTTAAGACCATATTGTTGTGGCACTGTTCAGGTGTATTTGAAGGCATGTTAAGTGCAATTTCATCCTCTTTAATTTTAAGACCATATTGTTGTGGCACTGTTCAGGTGTATTTGAAGGCATGTTAAGTGCAATTTCATCCTCTTTAATTTTAAGACCATATTGTTGTGGCACTGTTCAGGTGTATTTGAAGGCATGTTAAGTGCAATTTCATCCTCTTTAATTTTAAGACCATATTGTTGTGGCATTGTTCAGGTTTATTTGAAGGCATGTTAAGTGCAATTTCATCCTCTTTAATTTTAAGACCACAATTTGTGGCACTGTTCAGGTTTATTTCAAGGCATGTTAAGTGCAATTTCATGTTAAGTGCAATTTGAAATAAGAAATATAAAACATGATAAAAATACATTTTTGTGTTTATTTCATTCCTATTCAAGACACTTTGATAAGAATGACTATATATTTAATATAGGCGGATACAGTGTATCTATGTTTACAATTTTGGTTGGTGGTGTGCCTCTGGATTTTTTCAATGAAAACACTGTGCCTTGGCTCAAAAAAGGTTGAAAAACACTGCCCTAGTGTACGTCATCAGACGGTCTTCAGTGGCAGTGGGACCCTGACAAGCGGCCAAAAGGGGACGGCAGGCGCGTTTCGAGTTGTGCAGTGGGGACCAGGCATCATGATCACTGCTGCATCTACTGCCTGGATCCTCCTGTTAGACATCCTCTCTTCCCTCTCCTCCGAGCTGAAACCCAACCAGAAGGTACCAGGAACCAACTCCAACATCTTCAATCAAAACTTGAAACTAACCCGTTTCCATCCATCTACAGGCTCCCTGAACCCTGACTCGTAGATAAGATAAGATAACAAAGAACTTTATTGATCCGGAAATATTTGTGCCAGTTTTAGTTTCAGTTTCAGAGTTATATATATATATATATATATATATATATATATATATATATATATATATATATATATATATATATATATATATATATATATCCATCCATCCATCCATTTTCGTCCGCTTATCCGGGGTCGGGTCGCGGGGGTAGCAGCCTAAGTAGGGAGGCCCAGACTTCCCTCTCCCCAGCCACTTGGAGCAGCTCCTCTGGGGGAATCCCAAGGCGTTCCCAGGCCAGCCGAGAAACATAGTCCCTCCAGCGTGTCCTGGGTCTTCCTCTGGGTCTCCTCCCGGTGGGACATGCCCGGAACACCTCACCAGGGAGGCGTCCAGGAGGCATCCTAACCAGATGCCCGAGCCACCTCAACTGGCTCCTCTCGATGTGGAGAAGCAGCGGCTCTACTCCGAGTCCCTCCCGGATGACTGAGCTTCTCACCCTATCTCTAAGGGAGAGTCCAGACACCCTGCGGAGAAAACTCATTTCAGCCGCTTGTATCCGAGATCTCGTTCTTTCGGTCACAACCCAAAGCTCATGACCATAGATGAGGGTGGGAACGTAGATCGATCGGTAAATTGAGAGCTTTGCCTTTCGACTCAGCTCTCTCTTCACCACGACAGACCGGTACAGCGCCCGCTTCACTGCGGATGCTGCACCTATCCGCCTATCGATCTCACGCTCCAGTTTTCCCTCATTCGTGAACAAGACCCCGAGATACTTAAACTCCTCCACTTGGGGCAGGACCTCCTCCCCGACCCGGAGAGGGCATGCTACCCTTTTCCGGC